>CANXYC011044738.1:0-84942 GCA_948193065.1 Aleurites moluccanus | reverse complement strand
TCTAACCAAATATTATTATAAATAATTAATTTACAAATTGATAAAAAAAATAACACTAACAAATTTAATATTATGTGTGTAAATTATTAATTTTAATTAAACTTTTTAAAATAAATAATTTAATAATAAAAATATAATACATCAAAAATATTTATTTTTAAAATTTAATTATTTAATTAAATAAATTTAATACTATCATGATTTTAATAAAAATACTATTAACTAGTTTTAGTTATTAATTTAAAAAAAAAATTACTTATAGATATTGTGCTAACTGGAATAAAAAAAATTGGAGGTCTGTATTTTTAAATTAATTTAATAAAAAATTAAAAAAATATTAATTTAAAAAAAATAAAATAAAAAATAAAAATATAGCGCAGTTCTTAGATGCGCTGCGTCAGAAGCGCGGGTCTTGAATGCCCTATATGCAGGGTCTGCGTTAGATAGCGCGGATATCAGATGCGCTATTGATATAAATCGATAATAATAATAGATTTTATTATAAATGGTTAATTTTTTATTTTTTTTTGTTATTTTTAAGAAAAAAGCTCGATAGAGCAGCACATGGAGATACGTACATCTTCTTCTTGTTTTGGTTTATGGGCTTCTGCTATGGTTTCTGCAATTGCTTGCAGCTTATTTTTCGCAATCTTTGCCTCCCTATTAGCAGTAGGTGAGTTCCTCTTTCTTGGGCTTTTCTTTTATTTATTTATTTTTGTTTATGGAGAATGAACTCGAATTTGAATTTTATCTAATTGAGATTTGCACACAGTCTTTGCTTCTTTAAAATTTTTCTCCTCTAGTTGTATGGAAGTGGTGAAGTGAAGCTAGTTAGAGAAAAGATTATTGGAAAATTAGGCAACAAAAATATTTAAAGCAAAGAAGTATTTTTGGGGTGGAAAGAGACGACTAGTCATCTCCTGATTTCCAATAGCGAAAACCACCATCCACGCGTTTTAAGTTTTTAACAATAACAATCCACAGTAGTTATATGTAGATTACGTTAATTGATTTTGGGATATTCTTAAGATATATAAGCTGTTGTTGCTATCTAACAGTTGGCAAGCAAAAGGAACCGCCTTTGGTAAAGATAAAGCAACTTTCAACTTTTAACCCATGTTTTCGAAATCGGATCGATTAAAAAACAGATAAAAAAAATCAAAGGTTCGATCGAAATCGAATCAGAAAAAAATAGATATATATTTATATGTATATATAATTTGATGTTTATTATATATACGATGAAAATAAATATAATGCAATTATAATTAAATAAAAAATTTATATAAAATCATATTTTTTATGATATCAATTCAATTACATTAAATCAAAAGTTATACATATAATAATTTATCAATATTCACTTGTTCAAATATCTACTTACACAATATGATAACATGTTATAGGGTTGTGATTTTAACGTCGAATAAAATTAAAATGAAGTTACTAAGTTTTTTTTAATTTATTTTAACTCAAAACAATATCATTTTTACTTGATAAAAATGATATTATTTTGATCAAAAATAAAAAAATTGACATGCTTGAACTGAAAAAATCGGTCTGATTTAATTGATTCACAAATTAATCGACCGATTCATTAATTTTTTAACAGATTTTTGGAGATGAGTAAATGAAAATTGATCAGACCGAACTGGTTCTTGATTTAGTTCTCAATTTTTTTATTCGACCAATAAATTTTGTCTAATTTAGACAACTATACTTATAACCATCAATTATTGGATAAAAGGCCAAAAAAATACTCTCATATAATACACATATTTATAATATTATTCACTATCAATTTCAACTCAATAAAAATTCTTATCTTATATTAAAATAAAAATTATAGTCTCGTACAAAATAGAAAAATGTTTTCACCTTCCAAATTCTATTAGGATGACACGAAATCTCACAATCATCATTTAAATTAATGTTTGTTTCTTTTTGTGTTTTCTTTAATGGATAATTGATATTTCGAGTATGTACGTACGTAGTTGGCACAACACTGGGAGTCATTTCTGGAGCTTTGATTGGAGTGAAAAGCAAGAGTGGGTTTGTTCATGGAGCCACAGTTGGAACTATTATGGGGTTTATTCTCTCCGTCGAAATCTGCAAAGTATCATTTGCTGTCTGGGATTCTGATGATCCTACTATTCGATGCTTCATTGCTTTGGTAATTAATTTTTAGTGCGACTGCTATTCGATGCTTCATTTGAATGAATTAATTGATCTCCTTGCTAATTGCATTGTCTTTTCCTTTTAAAGCTTGAAAAAGCTTCAAAACACCTAAAAGAAAAACTCCTACAAGGAAGGTTTAGTCCAACCATCCAATTTCTGCAAGAAAGTCAGGTGATTTTTAGCAATTCATTATTGATATTGAATGGTAATTTATATTTTTATAATATAAAGCAATTAACGATTTCCTTCAATATGAATTAATGTGGTTCTTCAGGCAGATGCTGTCCATAAAAATGAGGTCCAGAGAACAAAGGAAACTTCAAAGATTAGACTCACATATGGAAACATAATAGATAACCCATGGAATGGGCCTTCCTGTTCAATTTGTCTTCAGGTTTCCGCTGACTTTATTACCTTAACTTTCCACATAAGTTTTCCGAGTTCTTCCAAACCCCATGTTTAATTATTTTTGTTTAGTTAATGTCTCTCATTTTTCTTGTTCTTTTGTCAAATGATTGTCCAGGACTTCGACTTGGGAGAAACGGTTTGTAGTTTGCCCCATTGCGGACACACATTTCATCTACTGTGTATTAAAAAGTGGTTTGTTAGACACAGTTCTTGCCCAATGTGCAGAAGCAGACTACCCAGAACATGGATCGCCACCGTATGTAAAGTTAGAAAAGAAATGAGTAATGTAAGTTAACTTGTATAGAATGCAATATGTGCCAATTGATTTTTTACATCTCAGTTTGGTTATACATGTTCTCCTGTACAGAAAAATATTCATTATAGAATTCAATGTTAAGTGTTATGATCTTGCAACTTCTCCATAAAATATATAATTTTTGCTTCATCGTTTTTAAAATATATAACTTCGAGAAGGGGATACAAAAGCATTTTTTCCTATTATTTCCAATTGGCCAAAGTGCAGCGTAAGAATTAGCGAACTGATGCGGAGAAAATTAATTTTAAATTTTCATATCGGGTTTAAATAATTTTTTTTATTAATAGACAAATAAATAATCTTAATTTTTAATCCGAAATGAACCACAGAAACCATAATATATCATTCATTTTCAAACCTGACAACATTCCATTTCATCTAATTCAAATAATCCTATTTTCATCTCCAAAATTATCTATTTAAGACCTCAAAGGATCATTTTTAATTTTGGACATATTTTTATTATTTTTAAATTTATTTTTTTCAATATTAAAGTTTGAGACTATATTTAAATTTACTATTCATTATTTTAGAAACAGTTTTCAATTAATAAAAATTCAAAAACCCTAAAATCTCTGTGTTTTACTTTGAATGCTTATTATGCTGGGCCACAAATAGTAAGTGAAAGATACAGTTCATACAAATCCTTCTGGGTTCTTGACCCAAGAATTTTCATAACTAAAGAAACTAGACAAACAGGTCAATGCACATCAGTTGAGAAACCATCCCTCCTTTTGCCAGTGAAATGGCGAAGCATGAAACTTGGGCGGAACAACTGTATAACTCATGCCCGCTCTTATCGAAAGTGGGTGAAATAAGTGAAATGTGAAACCACTCACTTTATCAGCTCAATTTGAAGCATCACGACTGTAGTATAGGTCCAATGTCTTTGCTGGAATTCGGTGGAGCAGTTCACGAGGGAAGATACGAAGCAGTGTCCAGGCCAGATCAAGCGACTGGAAGATGTTGCGAGTGTCATAGGCCCCTTGTGTCACAAATTTTCTCTCAAACTTATCCAGAAATTCAAGATAAAGCTGGTGGCCAAAAGAAAAAAAAATTTAGCATTTCTTATAATTGGTTGCACTGGAATTGGAAAGCAAGCAGATTTGAATATAAAAATATTATGCTCAAGGCAGGCTATGCTGCCATGCACATACAAAAAAGCAGTCTAATACAGAACCAAGTCACTTGGTTCCCCCTTGCATCAAAATTTTCACCAATACAGGCTCTAACACACACAAATATATATATATATATATATATATATATATATATATATATATATATATATAAGAGATAGAGATAGAGAGAGAGACTGCACCAAATCCTCAGAAGAAAGTGCTTCCTCTCCAACCACAGCTTTCATTGCCTGGACATCTTTTCCAATAGCATAATTTGCATACAACTAAAGTTCAAAATTAAGAGGGATGAAGTAAGAGACTTTAACAGAAAATAAGAAGTGATTCCCCAAACTAAGAATGTAAAGGGAAAAAAAACCTGGTTGGACACATCAGCATGGTCTCGACGGGTCATTCCCTCACCAATGGCACTCTTGAGATGTATTGGAAAAAAATAAAGCTTAACAATGAATTTCCCAACTTGTGTATCTACCATTAAGGAGACACTTTTAGCATGAAGAAGTGATATGTCTCACCTTCATTAGTCGAGAGAGCGACGGGAGCACATTAATAGGTGGGTATATCTGCTCACGAGAAGCATCAATAATCACATAGCTGGTTTAACTAAGCAACTTGCTTTACCAATTATTTAAAAACAATCTTAAAAAAAAGGCTTCAGAAAACCAGCACCAAATCAGAATTTTAAATTATATTTTACGCATGTATGCCTAGAGAAAAGAATTAGTAGTTATAGCAGTAGAAGAAAATTGAAGAAAATTGCAGCCTGCAATTACCCAAAACTTCCATCAATGGATGTCCAGACGCTCAATGCATGATAGTTATCTGCTGGACAATATGCAAAGCTAGAACTTGCAGGCATTTGCAATCAAGTAAAAAAGCACAGGTAACATCATACAATAATCATACAAATATTCACTAGGAAGAAGTGAAAAGAATATCATGCCTCTAGAACCCAGATCACTACTAAAATTTGGAGCATAGCTAGCACCTGTACACATGTATAAGGGACTAGTCCTCAGAAGACCTTTCATATATCTTGCACTAGATATTCACAAGTTCAAATATCACCAAGTCCAAAACTATAATGTTTGCCGTGCTAACAAAAAGTGTTTGGTTGAATCAGGAAAATGTTTTTCTGTATGTGCATCATTGAAAACAGTAGAAATATTTCTATGCTTGCAAAGGAATGGTAGGAAATCAACTCATATTAGCAGAGGTGCTTAAAGTAAACTAAATATGGACAAAGGTCCCACTTTAGCAAGTATGATGATGCCTGATTAAGGAAACAAAGTTTTAAGAGAAATAGACACAAATCGACTGAGAGTAAGTTTACAAAATCACCTGCCGATTGTGAAGTTGCCTATCAATGTATATCTGACCCTCAGTAATATAACCAGTAAGATCTGGAGTAGGGTGAGTGATATCTGTTCAAAGACCAAAATCAACTATAACTAACACAAAAAAGAGAATGTTGGTCTAGGCAAAGGGTGCTTTTGATGAATGCAAAATACCATCATTAGGCATGGTTAAAATTGGAATTTGAGTGATAGATCCCTTTCGCCCTTCAATACGCCCTGCACGCTCGTAAATTGTTGCCAGATCAGTATACATGTACCCAGGATATCCACGCCTTCCAGGCACCTCCTCTCGAGCAGCAGATACCTGGAGTCAGAATTGACAGGGGTAGGTCACATCAATCAATTGCAGAAAGTCTAGAAAACCTGCTAGAAAAACTGAGATAACTTCACATTCCAAAATGTTACTAAACACGTCACTTAAGTTCCAGACACTGTTTATCTATTGCACAGTAGTAGCAGTAGATAAAGAAGTACATAACATGTCCAGAAGCTTGACAAGATCAAATTTATTACCTCACGAAGAGCATCAGCATAAGAACTCATATCAGTCAGTATAACTAGAACATGCTTTCCACATTCATAAGCCAAATATTCTGCAGTTGTGAGAGCAATTCGAGGGGTGATAATTCGCTCAATGGTAGGATCATTGGCCTGCATAATAGAAACATATTGACTGCAATTCAATATTTAAAGCAACTGCCATTCAACAAAAAAAAGATAGAGAACAACCATATTAGAGGAAGGATGACAGATTAATTTATTTAAAGTTACCAAGTTTAAGAAAAGGGTCACTCTCTCCATTGATCCATTTTCCTCAAAATCACGCTTGAAAAATTGGGCTGTCTCCATGTTTACACCCATGGCTGCAAATACAATGGCAAAATTGTCCTCTTCCTCATCCTGCAGACAAACACATGGTACAGGGTAGAACAAATTTACCAAATTTACTAAAAGACAGAGAAAAGGCAACTAATGTCCTGATCCAAAATATAGAAAGGAAAAACCATCTGCAATAATACCACTTTAATATCTTCTATTCAAACTAGAATAGTTTTTTTTTTCTTTCTACCTAATTTTCCGAGGACAAATCAAAACTAAATCATATCTTAAAAGTCAGACACACTTAGAAGGCTATTTTGACCTAGTGAGTTATTTAGTTGAAATGAAGAACAATAGATTGGACCTGAATGATTGATATTCCATAACTCAGAGACAGCATATGTGATTTTCAGTTACCACTTCTGGCAATTCACCTCATATATTAAAAGGTCCCAAGTTCGAAACCAGCGTGGAATGGGAGGGGTTTATGGCAGAGGGAGAGTACCCCTCTATTATGTATAGCTCATTTAAATTCCGATGTACCAAAGAAAAAATGAAAAAAGAGACAATTACATCAAGATCAAGTCAAAAGGGATCAAAAAATACACAACAAACTTTGTTCTAACTTAACAGGCGGAACAATCAACCTCCTCAAGGATATCTTGAATTCATAAATCATCATTTATCAGCACTAGGACACAGTATACCTCCAGCAGATTTCCAGTTTTCTCAAGCCTCTTTACAAGACCAGCCTGCCGACAAATCTGAGCAGCTATTTCATTGTGAGGAAGACCAGCAGCAGAAAAAAGTGGAATCTTCTGACCACGAGCAATAGAATTCATGACATCAATGGTAGAAATCCCCGTCTGTATCATCTCTTCGGGATAGGTTCTCTCACTGGGATTGATGGAGCTTCCTGAGAAAGAAAGCCAAAGGGTTGTAATCACAACAAAAAATAATGATGATAATAATAATAAAACTTCCAGTGTCCACTGATAGGGCAAATATCATGATATCCACAATAACTCTCACCAGATATGTCTAGGTAAGCCTCAGGCAAGATTTGAGGACCATTATCGATGGGTTTTCCAGAACCATTAAATATGCGACCAAGCATATCCAATGAAACAGGAGTTTTCAAAACCTGCAGAATAAACATTACAAGGGTAAATTAGTATGAAAATAACAAACTTCAAAGAACTTGATATACGACAGCCCAAACATAGAATGAGAGTGTACAGGTGCATAACTACTCACCAACCAATCTCTTTCCCCAGTTAAGATATATTAAGTTTAATATACAAAAATTTTAAACCCAGCAAATAGCTGATATTACATCTGAAAGAGCAACCAGATTGCAAAATACCACAGAAATTAAAATAAATCCTAAATAAGCTAATTTAAAAAAAAAAAAATGAAGGCTTCTCTATGTACAAAATGTTGCTCCTTTCTTAAAAAAATTTGTGTTAATTGACTGAAATTTTGAAAGAAAAAATAAAATAAAATAAAATCCCCCCTATCCACTATAAAAAAAAAACCATAAATTTTTTCCAGTTGGAAACTTGGAATAACTCCTATTCTAAGCCATAAAATCAATAGATTTTACAGCAAAAAGATCCAAGTTGTAAATTGCATTTAATTTCATCGAGTAGAATATAGTCCTACTCTGCCCAACAAAAGAATAAAGAAAATTTCTTTTGATCCCACAAATGTAGTCCAATGTGGGTTTTCACAATTCTTGTATTTTGCAAATATTGAAGATGTGGCCGCTCACAAGATTTACCATTTCAACAGCTGAAGGCCAAATAACTATACCAAACTAAATTCCAAATCATAAAGAAACAAAGATTTGTACCTCTCCTGTGAATTGCACAGTTGTGTATTTGTTGTCAATTCCAGAGGTTCCTTCAAAAACCTGCAAAAAGAGAAAAGCAGAACCAAACTGACAATGTTACATTAGAGGAAATTGTCGACTTTAATAGTCTAAAATTCAAGGAAAAGCTTGTTTTACAGAAGCAGACTTCACTCAAACAGGCAGGAGAAATTAGACATAATCCAAAAGCCTCTATATAGAGAAAAAATTTGTCCAGGTGCCAAACCTTCCCGTCAATGTGAGCTCTTGGGAAGATCAGCAGTATAATTGTAATGGAAAAGCCACACTTATGGTTAAGGTTATGGTTAAGGAAGAAAAACCATATCATCTTGCCTGAAAGTCCATGTATTGTACATTGCATCACAAAAAAAAATGGTGGACATAAAAGTCTGTGCTTGGTTCTATATAAAGGAAAAAACCAGTGCCTTTGACTCTACATGAAGCATATAGTACATGGACAAGTATGCAAAGGATGAACTTAGTTCTATGCGAACACAAAATAAGTTTACAAAAGTGCAAGAAAAAAATCAGGGGGAAAATAATAATAATAAAAAAAAGAACCCCTAAATCGGGAACAAAGAGAGAATATAAACGTGAGATGGAATCAGCAGAAAAAAGCCACACTAAATTGGTGCCCTTGCTTGATGGATTCCATCTTTTCAGGTTTCTTGACTTTTCCTCATTTCTGTCAGCACCTTGCTCACGCAACTCCCAAATAACTAAATTTTTCAAAAGAAACCCATGATTTAGGTGCAAATAGTATTAGATCAGTTGAAATTCAAAAACAAAACATGAAAATAAGCAAAGACGAAAGTAATTATATTCACGGAAATCATGTTCAATTGAAAATGGATTTTCTGTACAAAAGGAAAGGGTTTGAGAAATGCTTCTGGAAGCTTCCCCTACAACAAACAGCACAGGAATACTAGAAAGAAACAAAAGGCATGAAAAATGAAGCAATGAAATGCACTGAGCCTAAGTAATGAAAATAAACTTTAGCCTAGCATGTTTACATACAAATAAACACAAGCTTACAACAACAGCAGCAGCAAATAATACACCTGAACAACAGCTTTCTCCCCATCAACTTCTAAGACCTGGCCACGCCGAGTGGTTCCATCTCCCAATCGAATATTAACAATTTCCTGGTATTTTGGACCCTGAAACATTTGATCAGTTGAAGTACCATGTCATTATACGCATATTATTCTGCTTTAAAAACAATGATCACAGTAGAATAAATCAAATAAAGAGCATCAACCTTGACTTTGTCGAGAATAACAAGCGGTCCAGCAACACCGGAGACAGTTCTATACTCTGCAAATGATGAAAAGTCTATATATAAGCTTTTTAGCACAAAAAAAAAAAAACGACGATCAAATCGAATTTGAGAGTGAAAGAAATCGAAATTTTCACAAAAACAGTTCAATTGAAGAACATGAAACAACTCACCCATGCCAATCTCTAAAGTTCCCTCCTCCATGTCAAAACTGTTATCTGCCATTCCCATCTTTCAAGTCCAATCAAATTGATACAAGAAGAGAAAATGAGAAATCAAACACTAATTAATCAAACGAATCCAAAGACAAATTGTTAGTGGCTTATTGGATCCAAACAAAGGAATTATGTTGGAGTGAGTAGAATTGAAACCTTCTACAGCTAATTTAAACACAAAATAATATCAATTTATGAAATTAAAACCAAGGCGAGGTCTGATAATAAGGCTAGAAGAGACGCCCGGTTATCACACACTCAGGTTCAGCTTCAGTTCAATCGTAAAATGGCAAAAAATTTTAAGAAACGAAACCAACTCGGTCCGGTTCGCTTTCGATCCGGTTTTTTCACCGTTAACGATGCACGCAGATCATTGTCACGAATAAGTATATATTGCTTTCCCCTTTCTGTTACTGTGAATGTGGACCCCTTTTTTTTTGGCATTGAGGGGGGATTCCAATTTGGATAAGTTGTACAAATCTAATTATCATTTTATTAGTACTTTTTACCATTAACTTTATTTTTTCTGAAATATAATTTTGTCATATTACCATTTTAATTAAGACATTGATTTTTTTTATTATACATAATTATACAATATAGATATTATCATCGTGTTTTATGATAGATAAAATTAAATTATATTTTAAAATTTATGATTATTTTTTTAACATATATATTTTCTAAAAATCAATCATAAATTCTCATCATAATTATGTAATTATTTAATAAATTACTCATTCATAAAATAATGGAATAAAATCATATGAAAAAGTAAATAACAAAACAATTAAAGTTACAATTTTGAAATCCAAAAATATTAGTTTTATTAGTTTTTGACACACACACACACACACACACACACACACACACACATATATATATATATATATATATATATATATATATACACACGCGTGTGAAAATAAAGCCAAAAATTATTAAAAAGATTTAGATCCTCACTTTTTTTCCCTAATTTAAACCGAATGAGTATATATCTAAGCACGTATATGTGTATAGATTTCATCATTTAACGTCACGATTGTGTAAAGAGGCAACTCTTGGGTTTTATTTATTTATTTGCACGTGGGCTTGGCAAGTAAACGAATAACTCGAAAGGAAACTGCAAAGAAGCTTCTTTGATAATAGCCTGTAGCCATTTGGCAAGCAGAGTGAGCAAACACCACTGACAATAATAGAAGGACAACGTGTCTACATTACTTTGTTACCCTCCACTATTATGCCCCTTTTAAGAGGGAAAAGCCACAATAATTGATTAGTATAAATCCAAATCTTGCACAAATAATAAATACCACAGATGATGAATGGCAATGCTATAGGATGCAGACCAGACCTCTTCCTACCATGTCAAGCTTGCTCTATATGTTGGGTTTGGGCCATGACTTACTAGTTCTAGGCATATTTCACTTAATCTCGGTTTTACTTCCGAAATTCACCTGTGATCGAACCCAAGAAACAATAATAGAAGGTCTTGAAATGGGAATCAGACCCCTTTCCTTGTTGGAACTCCTTTGGCCTTTCTCCCTTTCCCATTCCCGATTTCCCACTTCTTGCTTTCAAGCTAAAAAGAGAAGCCAGCATGCCACCCAGCCAAATAATGAAATTAAATATGAAATCATTTAGGATCAATTAGATACTAACAACTTGAAAAGGAACCAATAAATGAAAATTATGGAGGCAGCCAAACTAAAGAAAAATCAGTTGACTTGTATACTGGCAATTATTTTGTTCGTTTACAGTTGCCTATTTGGTGTGATGCATTACCTCCTGCAGTCCCTCTTTCTATCCCCAACTAAATTTGCAAGTACAATAACATATCTTTCAGGACCACAAAAGTCCAGCAACTTCCAACCTTCCTGGTCAGAAAAATTAGAAAAGGGTACAAAAAATGAGGAATGAAAAAAAACAGTCAAGCCTAAGTTGTAGAACTCTTAAATGCCATCTTTGAGGGATCAGGAATGCATCACTGTGTATAAAACTCTATAAAATTACCACTCAAACCACCACAAATAATCTGCCTGATACATGTCCTCCTAACCTGCTGTGAGAAAAAGATGAGAAAAAAATTAGAATATAATTATGGTCGGCATTATATTGCTGAAAGTCAAGATGCACAACAGGCTTCCATTGGGGAGGTGGGGTGGGTCATTGTGGCCTGGTACGCCCCACATGAATCACACAGTTAAGTACAGGTTCGGCTAGCATATCTTTTTCTTGACAGTTTCGTTTCAATTTTCATCTACTCCAACACCATTTTAGTCACAATAAAACACTTCTACACTGTCCAACACATCAAATTTCAACAGCAGCCCAAGTATGCAGTCTTCTGCTAGGTTGCCAGTGCCAATTTAACATGCTAAGGTGAGTTCATAGTTGTTCACAATGAAAAATATTAGGACATAGAAGATTGAGTAACTGAAAATAATAAACAGATCTAGAAAAATAAAAACAAACAATAATTTCAAATACAACCAACTACCCCTTTGGGTAATGAGAAGTACCTTTAGTTATACCAGCTCAGACCTTGTATTCCCCAAGATGCATCCACTTTGTTGCTGACCGCTTGTTCCCTCTAATCACAGGGCAACTACCTGATATAAGGCAGGAGATAAATATTAGACAACTGGATGACTAAAACATGCTAATGAATGAAAGATAATTGTTGGTTACAAGTACTAATCTTTTACTAAGAAGTAACTTTTGATCCTGCCATAAGAGCATAATCTAGGATCAATTTTTTTTTTTTTTTATTGTACATGTAAGAAAAACTGTATTATAATTTGAGTCTCACTTAAAGCTGTTAACTGTTTTTTAACTGAATGATTACTAACCATGCAAACTTGAAGGATCTAGTGTTGCATCAGGCCTTGTACTCCAAAACAACAATGCATTACCCATTTTTGGTTTCACTGAAAGACCCTGTTTGCCACATTCTGACAACTCATTCCACCATGGCACAGAACTGATGTTTGAATTGGCAGCAGGAAACACTGTCTCACCCCCTTCTTCAACATCTGACCTGCATCAGGACAGAAATAACAGAAGAAGAGTGAAAATATAGTAATGTTCCAGGACAGGCAAAACACAAATTTAAATCCACGCCATCCAAGGAAAACATTCTTACAGATACATTAGAACAGTTGCTGTTCGTTGGCCTCCATTCTTAGTATTGAACTCATCAAGAAAATAATCATAGTGAGCCTCGTACTTCTGTCCAACTTCATAGTGAAGAACTTGGAGTCCCTCTCCATGCTCTGCATGCCATAAAAAAAGTTCAAACATACAGTAGCTCAAGAATTAAGGTAACTAGTTATAGTTCAGAGCATAGAATGAACAAAGGACAGTACTGTGTGACGTGATCCATTATACACATGCATACCCATGTCCTATTTGCCAGCGATTTGAAAGAATGATTTAAATGCTTAGATCTCCCAAATGGAACTTACAATTCAGGAAAAAGAAACCACAACCTAGTATTCAAAATGCTTTAGATATCTATCACCTCCATAATAAAACCATATACAAAAAGTAAACTCGACATAGTCATGTCATGGAGGCTATATAATACATAGTGAGAGGCTAAGATAGTGTGCTGTTGAGAAGATTCAAGGCAGATTGCTTACTGGCTGCCACAAGTAAAGCTTTTGGTGACAAATTTTAGAAGTTAGGAATCTATTATCTCCGAAAAGAGGTCCACACTTCTTGTAGCAAAATATTTCAAAATGCAACAGATAAAATGAATGCCATGTGCCTAATCAGAGCATATAAGGCACTGCTTGTCTAACATTCTAAGTCTATTGTTGCAAGCCAAATTTAGACATTTTGTTCTGATATATTTGAATGTCATACCTACAGGGATGAAAGAGAAATCTGCTATCCTCTTTTCAATGTTCCTAATAATTTTATCTCGTTCCCTGCTCAGAAACATTCCAGAACTTGTCCGCACCCTGCAATTGAGTGTGTACAAATTAATTTAACACATAAAATTAGGATGACAGGACAAACCCCCCATAATTCACCCCCTACTACGAAAAGAGTGGAGATGAGAACATAAGAAATGCATACCTGCTATCTTTACTTCGACCAGTCTTGCTGTCTACCACAGTTGACTTTACCATATGAGGTTTGGCCAAATCTATCAGATACTCACATTCTTCTTTTGACTGTTCACATTAGTGTCAAAGATCAAGATATGAAAATCAAAATTATGCCTCCATTAAGTAAGAATGTGAGAGCACTTCATTTGAATCATAACAGAACTTTATTATTAAGACTAGAAGGCAAGATCATTAATCACAAAGCCAACTAAAGGGAAGCTTGTCAGTTCACTGCTACAGCAAAACAAATACGATTATACTATTTAAGGAAACATGGGAATGATAAGCCAATTATGGGCAAAATTCTTAGTAAGGATGTTATTGCTATTAGTTAATTTCAAACGTGAAACTTATCATACCATGTAAGCCCGAATTGCACCATATTTCAACTTAGCTATCAAGCAGATGTTCCTACTAATTCAACCAGGTAAAGGCATTTAAAAAATCTACTAGTATATTAATCTTGATAAAGTTGGCCATGGAAGATCTAAAACAATTTACATCACCTCTCACTGAATAATTTACATCACCTCTCAGTGAAATAAGGTTTAACAATCCATCAACACTATATTGCAAGAGATGTGAGAAACTATGCATCACACCAGTTTTCACATAACTAAGAAATTTCTCCTAAGTAAGCTAAAACCATGCATAAAATAATATTCTATAAAGCAACATAGTCACAGAGACTCAATATGCCCTTAAATTACTGACCAGCAATTAGAGCAAAACCCCAAAATTTATATGCAGCTCGAGAATTAAAATTAAGAAACAGTTTCCAGATAAAATTTTATTTTAAAAAATATTTGAAAAAATAAAAATTTTAGAGACTAACCAAAAAATTGTGATAGAGAAATGCTCGGGGCTCCCAAGAAAGAATTTCAGTCCACTGTTCTCCTCTCTTTCCCAGACCGTCATCATCTCTGCGTCAAAACCCCGCCAAAAATTTTGAACACGATAGAACTAAAAAAAATATAGAAAAGAATCAAATAATCATCAAATCGCCATTGATTTGTACAATAAATATATAAATAAACCTTTCAACAACCATACGCCTATAGGAAGTAGTGAGATCATTAGGAGGGGAATCATCGCTGCTTATAGGAAGAGAGAAGATCCCGAGACCCAAAAGCATCAAAAGAACAACCGTCAGCATAAATAGCATCGTCAACACAAGCGTCATTGTCGACCATTTCTTAGCATGTATCCTGGAGTGTCTCAATTTCGCCATTTCTTATGAGCTGCTAAACCCTAGCGAAGGGAAAAGAAAAAAGAAAAATTACTAATCTCTACACAAAATTAAATCTATGTTTTCATTAATTTTGTATGGAAATGTGTGAGATTTGGATAAAGGTATCGTTCAGTATCTGTCTAAGAACAGGCCGGGCGTTGAAGATGAACTGGTGGTGAAAATTTCTGGTCGTCCATTATATATAGGAACTTTCAAATTTATGGCAAGTTATTTCGGACACGGATTTAGTCCAGACTAATTTTTTTGTCCTGACTAATTTGTCCCTAGCTTTATACGTTTTTTTCATTACTATTTTTTTTTCTTTTTTCCCTTGTAAGAGATGTTTGGTTGCTGTCTAATGTCTATTGACTCAATTCAAATGTTTTTGCTATGTCGGTGAGTGAATCATGGGTGTTCTTGTCATTTCAGAGCTCGCGGTTTTTGTTTCTGTAACTACTAATCCTACCACTGTGTGCAGCACAAGGTTTCCAAGTCGCATTGCGTGTTTGAATGAAATGTCTGCCCTTTGGGAATAAATTTCTTCGATGAGATTAAACATAGAACAGAAAGTCAATGCTTATTCTATTCTCTAGCGGTGGATTATTTCTTCTTTTATGCTACGAAAACAAAAATTATTAGTATATCTAATTATGAAAAAAAGCACTCAATACATATAAAAAATAATATGCTTTATATTAATAATTAAATGATTATCACTTAATCTAAACTTATAAAAGGTGAAATTGTGAGAAAAAAATGTATAATTTTCAGGTACATACAATGTATTTAATATCTCCCCTAATTATCTATATTATTATTTTTAATAAATAATTATCAAAAAAAATTGTTTGCCTTATATAATTAATGTGTAATTAAAATTTTTGTTATGTATATTTTTCTAGGATACAAAACCTACATACACAAGTTATGACTAAATTATATATATTATTTTTAAATTTATCTTTTAATTTAAGATTGTCTTTAAATTTTAATTTATAATATAAAAAGTTTCAAATAATAATTTTATCACAACGGTAATGATAGGTATTTTTTGCCCATTTTTGGATTTACATTTCAACGAAAATTCAATGTGGCACCCTAAAATGATTTTTAAACATTGTTTTTATGTTCTCAACAATGGTAGGTTTTTTTATCCATTGTTTTATATATATTTTACCGAAAACTCTATGTGGCATCCTAAAATGATTATTAAACATTATTTTTATGTTCTCAAGAAGCCACGTTGACCTTCTATTCATCTGCATTTTCTTTTTTTACTTCATCTTCTTCTTCAATCACAACTATCAAATACAACTCATAAAAAATAATCTAACAAAATTTTTGTTTTTTGAGATAATTTATATTAAAATCTCTCATACTTCTTCATAATCCCAGCAATTAAACATTACCCATCAAAATCTCTCATTTTTGCTCTTTCTACTTCATCATTTTCTTATTGTCTTCCCTACTAATATCACTTTAAATTCCGCAATCACCTTATAATAAATTCAATATATTTTAGTTTTTATTTTTCAAAAATTTAAAAGCAGTCAAAAAAATTATTTTTTCTTTGGATTTTCTTGATAAATATTAATAAATATATGAGTTTTTTTTTTTTTGTGATTTGTTGTTGGAGGAAAAAAATATAATTTTGATGAGTTTGACGGTTTTGAAGAAAAAGATTGAAGAAGAAAAAAGAAAATACACATGAGGAAATAAGAAGATAGTTTTGATGGATAGCTTTGATGGGTAGCTTTGATGAGTTTAAAAAATAAGATTGAAAAAGAAAAAAAAATAGCACGTGAGAATTGATGAAGGTGAGAGAAAGAAAAAAATGTTTTTAATTAGTGATTTTGCTGGGTAATTTTAATGAGTGATTTTGATGAAGGTTGAAGAAGAAAAAAATAGAAAAAGTTGTGAAAAAAATAAATGAAATATGATGTGACACTTTAAAAAATATAAAATAAAATTAAAATATTATTATTATGGTGTCACGTATAATTTTTTTTTGTAAAATGTATATCAAAAAATAAATAAAAAGATGATCGTTTATTTGAAAATTTTTGTATAATAAATTAAAATTCAATGATTATCATAAATTAAAAAATAAATTTAAGAACAATAAATATAATTTAGTCCCTTTTTTTTCGTTTGACCCTTATTTTATGTTCCTTGTAGGATTCTTTGTGTGTCCTATTTCCATGGACTTCTAATCCTAATTGGGCTTTATACTATTAATAAATGCAATTTTTATTTTATGGTTATCAATTTCATACCTTATAATATATTCATTTTCAGTTCAGTTAAATTTATCATATTTAAGTTATGTATTAATTAATAATAAATTTTTTAAACAAATTTAAAGATGTATCCGCGTCTTTAATATATGCCATTTAAATATTATCCTAAATATTAATTTTGAAAATGAAATCTTAATCCATAAATAAGATAGCAAATTAATATTAATTGATTTTAATTAAATAATTAATGTCTCAGGTGCTAACGCAACTATAGTATAGATTAATTAACTGCTTACGTCGAATAGTTGTTTTTTCAGTAAATTTAATTATGGTAAAAATTGTATTGACAACAACTCTAACACTACCTAAATAAAAATTCATTAATATCTAATTCATCCATTTCCGATAGGGGTGGGTGGACTAATTGTGGGACGGACGGGTCTTGACTTCCCAGGCTCAGTTAGTCCAGCAGTAACATTTGTCCTAAATATTAAAAAAAATAATATAAAAGGTCCTGACCCTTCAAGCCAGCTGGCTCCGCCCCCTAATTTTCATGTCATGCAACATAACAAACAACGGTGATGTGGCAACTAACATAGGGCATTCACTACGGGAATTTAATGAGTGTATAGTAATTAACTTCGTCATAGTTGAAGATTGATATATATTAATCGATTGATGAATTTTCTTTTTTTTTTTTTTTAAGAAAAAAGGAGAAAGCATTGGCTAAAAAAGCGTGAAACCTACACAAAGAGGCGACAGTGGTTGCATTCCGGGCAGCCTAATTGCGATACGTGATGCCTACGACCCTTTTTTTTTTCCAGTTGGAAAACTTTCTTTTTAATTAGTACCGACGGCTATAAAATTTAACACCTCAAACGGTTATATTATAAACATCTAAATTAAAATATTTTCTTTATATTTTGCTGAATTTTATTTTCATTTATAAAATTTGTTTTATAAATAATGGCCAAAATTTATCAATTTTTACACACTCCAATTTAATTTTTTTCTTTCTTTTCAATCTCTCAAAATTTTATGAACTTTCAATATAATATGTTATTATACTAAATGGTATATTTGATGGATTGTAATATAATATAATTAAATATATTTTTAATATAATATTTACACTAAAATATATTTAATTATATTATATTATATTGTATTATGACCTATTAAATATATCTTAAAAATATAATTTATTATGAATGTTATAATAGATGTATTCAACTCAAAGTATATGCTCGTTATGATAAGGGGCACATGTCTCTTTTTGATTTTAAAAATTTTTTAACGTAAAATTATTTTTTAATTTTTAAAATTTATAAAATTAATAAAATTATTATTTATTTTAAAAAATATTTTTTTTTAATTTCTTTATTTTTTATTGATATTACAATAATTTTTTATTATTTTTAATTAAAATATATATTTATTTGATATTTATTATTATTTTAATATTTTTAAATAAATTTATTTAATTATTATAATGTTACTTTTAAAAATTTTTACATTTTTATTTTAAATATAAAAATATTTAAAAAAAAAAAAATTGCGTCCTGCCTATCTAACCATAAGTGATGACCTGGTTAAAAAGTTAGCATGTAAGCTGCTTATATGTAGAAAGATGACACGTGTCAAATGTCAAATGCTGGTGTAAAAAAGAAACAGTAGTGTGTCAATAGAGTTGGCACAAAAATTTGTTGATGGGCAAATGGCGGACCAAGCCACCCCCCCAAAACTTTTTAAAATCTTTTAATTATATAGATATTTTATTTTATTATAGTTGTCTTTAATTTGGCCCCCTTAATTTTTACAATTTTGTCTTTATTCCAGACTTATTTAAATATTTCAATTATATATATATATATATATATATATATATATATATATATATATTTCTACCTCACATATAAATAATTTTCATATTAACCTCTAAATTTTTAAATATTTTAATAGTATATATATTTTATGTTACTAATAAACATTTTTTAGATATCAAAATTTTAATTTTAATTTTATTTATAAATTAGAAATGATATTTCTTAAAATCTACAATACTCATTAGCACTTAAACTTTTGAAATTTTTATATAATACATATATATATTTTTTTTTACTTTATTTATAAATATTTTTCGTTTTAAACCTCAAACTTTCTATTTTTTTTTAATTTTATTTATAAATTACCTTAAACCGTTAAAATTTTAAAATTTTTGTTCAAAACAGTGTATGTTTGTCCCCCTTAAATCTAAATCTTGAGTCCTCCATTGTTCATGTAGTAGGAGTCGATTATGTGGCGTGAATTAATATTATTAATTTTTTAATTATGTAATTATATTTTTATAAATATTAATTAAAATTGATATAAATGAATATATATTTTCAATTGGTTGATATATTTTTATATTAATATTTAAATTATAAAAATATAATATTTAAATTTAATAAAACCACATAAAACATTAGCATGCGACTAATTTAATAATAATACATACATCACATACGCCTAATAATATATTGAGGTATTATCAATCATTATATTAAAAAGAAAAAAAACTTTAACTAAATTAATAAATTTTTTTATAACATCAAATAATTACATGGAATGAAACTCATAAAATATCTTGAATTATAATAATTTTTTAATCAACATTAAATTATATTAGTTAGAAAAACACATAATTCACCTAAACTAAGTGGCAACATAAGTGCCTTAGATGGTAAGTCATGATATTTGCACATCCATTATTCTCAGGATAAGTGCGATAAACTTGCACTATCCACTCAAGGTAAATAATAAATTCCATTCAATATAATCTTTACATTTGCCATCATAGCAGTCATAATTTGCTAAACAACTTCTATGAACTCTTCTAGCTAATAATTTTTTATATTTTAAAGATGTTAAATGGGATTTAATGATATAGTCAACACATGCTCGATTTTTTTTTTTAATTTTTTTACGAAATAATTACACGATTAAAATAAGAAACTCATTTAAATTATAAATTTAAAAACACAGTTGTTTTTCAAGCATTAATTTATTGTTCTATAAAATGATAGAAAATATTTTATATTTACTTAAAAAGTCCTTTCAAATGTATTTTTTTTATCAACCATTCAAATGTATTATATATATTTATCAAGGATTTTTCATTTACTCTCACAATTTTCTCGAAATATTATTGTAATTTTTGTTGAAAATTATTAAAATATATATGATGAAAAATAATCAAAAGTTACTTTAATAAAAATTTAACATGATTTGGTAATGCACATTGAGATATAATCTAACAGTAAATATATATATTTTTAAATAATAAATTTAAAATTGATTCTTTTTTATTGATATTAAAAAAAAAAAACATGATTTGGTCATGAAAGCTACCCATAATAAAACACTTAAAAATATACATCTTTTTACATAATAAAAGAGGCTCCGTTACTTTTTCTTTTGTAAAAATATGATTATTTAATTAAAAAAAATGTTCATGAAAAATATATTGGATGATGATTTGGAAAAGCCAAAATTTTCATTATAAGATAAAAAACAATGATTTGAATGCTGGCCAAATCATTGTAAAGTTACCTTTATGCACCTTTGTTTTGAAAATTCTTTAGCCTTGAACACTTTTTGCTAAAATAAAAAATCCCAATAAAAAAGAAAAAGAAACGACGCGGGCCAATTGCGAATAACTTGAAAATCAGGGAAGCCATCGCAAAATTCGAAAACTGGACTTGCAAGTTTTCTTCTTACCGTCTCTACATTGATCGTCCTCTTCCATAACCATCACCGGCAGTGTTTCGCTAGTTCGGTCGTCTTCTACTTCGTGTCTGTCTCTGTTCTTAGATTCACTAGCACGTTAAAAATGGCGACGCAAGCTATATGGCAACCAAAAGAAGAAGGTCTTAGAGAGATTTGTGGTTTACTGGAACAGCATATTTCGCCTACTTCTGATAAATCTCGCATTTGGCAACAGCTTCAGCACTATAGTCAATTCCCTGATTTCAACAACTATCTCGCTTTTATATTTGCCCGTTCTCAGGTTCTTCTTCCTTTTTTTTTTTTTTTCTGTCTTTTTGAATTTTTTAGTTATCCAAGTCCTTAGCAACTAGGGCTTTTTATTAATTTATCTAGCTTAATTGATGATAGATTTTTATTTCCATGAGCTCTCGCCAGTTTGTTAAGTTTAATTTATGAGTTGTGATTAAAGGAACCATTTTAAAAAAAAAATTTGCCAAAATCAATGTGAATTTGCGACAGTTGTATATATTTTATACTAACTTCCTCTCTTGCTGGGCTGAGAAAATTACCCATTCATTTGCTAAAATTCTATATCAGAATTTACTTATTCACTTTAGTCCTTTAAGAGAGAAGAAGAAAGCCATATTCATTTGGTTCCCAGAACAATTGAAAGTATAAATGACAGCATGCCACATACTTGTGCACTTTGATGCTATATCGATATGTTTGTAAAACATGTGCTTGGATTTTAAATGCATGTCCTAGGGAATGGATTTAGTGAAGAGTGATTCTGGAAGTTCAGAAAGACATATTCATATAAATCTGGGAAAACGATGAAAAGAGCATCTTATGGCCATGAACAGCTAAAGATCACTGCCATCTCACGAATTGGATTTGAACTTGAAGTTGGCCGTGTACTGATTTTATTTAACTGAATGGTTTTGATACCGCAAATTATTAGATTATAGGACAGATAACATCTAATGTGGCTCTTGTGTTCATCCAAGAAGTTAAGAGTATGGTAAATAGAATATGGTCTTAAAATAGCATCTCGATTTGTCTAACCTGTTTTGTTGCCCACTTTTCATTCTTTCTTCCTTTTTTCCCTTTCCTTTACCACAGGCCTTGATTGTTTTATTCCTTCATATTTCCTTAGTATTAATTGGAGTTTATAACTTGCTTCAACTTCCAGCTTTCTATCTTTTCAGTTATGACTTATAAAATGGGTTGATAATGTTCCCGAGTATAAACATGTATAGTATGTGATCTCATGAGACATTGGGAAGTCGAGTTCACAAACTTATGCTGTAAAATCTATACCTAAAATCCTAAACGCTTTACTGTAAAGTTCAAACTATAAGCAAAATCATTTTCTTCACTCCAATGCATGATGAATATTGTAATATCTCGGTTGAAAATGTGGTTGTGTGGTTTGTTTTCTAAACAGGGCACGTCAGTTGAAATTCGACAGGCTGGTGGTCTATTGCTCAAAAATAATCTAAGAAGTTCTTTCAAATCCATGGATCCTGCCTATCAACAATATATAAAATCAGAGCTGTTACCTTGTTTAGGTGCAGCAGATAAGCAAATCAGGTCGACCGCTGGAACAATTATCAGTGTCATTGTTCAGCAGGGACGAATTGCTGGTTGGCCAGAGCTATTTCAAGCTCTTATACAGTGCTTGGACAGTAATGATGTCAACCATATGGAAGGTGCCATGGACACTTTATCTAAGGTATGGCTTGCTTTCCTCACTCATCATTGTAAATTAGATTGAAAAGCCAAAAAAAAAAAGTATAATAATATGTAATTCTGTGCTTTAATGTTCTCGGTTCCTTCTATCATGCATGTGGGTCTTAGATCTGTGAAGATATTCCGCAAGAGTTTGATTCTGATGTACCGGGATTAGCTGGACGCCCTATAGATGAATTCCTGCCTAGATTATTCCAGGTGACTGAAGCAGATCCTTCATTTGTTTATTTATTTAATCTTGGTGTTAGAAATCTATCTTCTTCTTATTATCCTTTGGGTTTTGAAGTTCTTGATGTGTTATTTGCATGTTATTTTTTTTTTCAATATGTTTGCCTCTTAAATCAGTTGTTCCAATCACCACATGCCTCTCTGAGGAAACTTTCTCTCGGATCAATAAATCAATTTATCATGTTGATGCCCACTGTAAGAATCAATGCTGCTCTCATTTCTGCTTAATGAAACGTTAATGTTGTTGGTGAGCATACTATCTGTGTTTTCTCGTGCATGTTTAGGCTCTTTATCTGTCCATGGAGCAGTTCCTTCGTGGCTTGTTTTTCCTCACTCGCGATCCTGCTGCAGAGGTTCGAAAATTGGTGAGTAGCTTCTTTATGCACTCATATAGGAGGTTATATGCTTCTGATAATATATTGCAAATTCAAATGGAACTATTGCAGCTTTCTTTTTTCTTTTTATTCTCATTACAAACATAACATGACAAAGCTTAGTTTCCTGTAAATTGTTTAGCTTAGAATTTAGTTAAGTCATTTTTTTAAGTGTTGGGCTGCTCCTTATTTATTGATTGGGTTTTCTTTTGCGTCTTATTCTTCATTATTCTTTGTATAAAATCACATGTGTTTGAGTTGGACTAAATATCCCATTTGGGAGAATCTTATTAAAATTTCAAATTAGGGATGTGATTTATCATTGACTTGGTTGTTTATATATGTTTTTTCTCTAATTTATTGTTATCAACAGGTTTGTTCTGCATTTGTTCAACTCATTGAAGTTAATCCTTCTTTCTTGGAGGTATGCACTTATACTATGTTTCATATTAATTAGTCTAGTCTTTCTTCTCTTTTCTATCTTCTATAGATATTACCTGATTACATTATGAGGTGCAAATTGTTTTTTTGTTTGACAATATATTGTGAATTCCAGAAGCATTCTTCAGAGTCATATTGATATGCTTGCGGAATTAAAAACTAGATGATTTTGTTTACTCATTCATTTTGTGTTACATGATTCCTCCCTTTTATTTAGTCAGTAATTTCATTTAGTACTTCATTTCCTTACTGATGTTTATTATCATATAGCAGCTACATATGCGGAACATCCTTGAATTTATGTTGCAAGCGAACAAGGACAATGATGATGAGGTCGCTCTTGAGGCTTGTGAATTTTGGTATCACTAACCTATCACTCTCTTTTGTGAATGATTTTAGTACATAGCTTAGCAATTAAAATTTGTCCACGTGTGAAGGAGATTAATGCCATCCATAATACTGGATGAAAAGTTGACTAGTTGTCTTTTTGGACATGAGAAATATGACATGCCTTCACTCACACACGCATGCAGAGAGAGAGCTTTTTACAATCAGTTATGTAGACTATAATATAACGAAAAATGTCATTTCATTGTGATTTCTAGTAGCATCTCATGTCTAGTATTATGTCCAGGCCTTCCGGGCCTTTTTTGGTGAGAGAAGGGCAACAAATCTTTTTTATTTTAATATAGATATATGAAAATGGGAATATTATGGGATTTTTTTTTATAGTTGGAAGATTACCAATTTATGGATAAAGAAAGGCTTGAAATATTATCATATTACCAAAAATGCTCTGAATCTATTGGATATTAAATTTCCTAGTTGTAGTTTCATTTTTTATGTAATTCACAATATCTTATCAACTGTAGGGATTTCTTAGTCAATTATAATAAGCTTCTGCCATTTACGGGAAGTTAAAGTTGTAATTATGGAGATTCGGGTCACTTCATCTCATCAAGTTGAGGCTTCAAATTCTGATCTCTCTTGAGAATATTGCTGATCTTCTCCCCTACCTTTTTTTTTTCTCTTACCCTACGATCTTACTAAATTCAATGATGAGATTGATGATTTATAGAGAAACATAACACTCTTACTATTTTTTTGTTTAGTGGAAGATGTGTTTGGTCGGTTTATCAACTATGATATGCCTCTCTAGGTTTCTCTTTTGATGCCCAGATTTCTATTTGGTTGTCGAAGTCTTTCTATTTCATGCTTGGTAGTGTAAGGAATGGAGACAGTCTGCTTGTTATGCTTGAACAACTATATTGTAGAAGATTTACTTAGAAATCTTTGCTCTGATTTCTCAATAAGAATTATATACTTAGAAATATTTGCTCTGATTTCTCAATAAGAATTATATACTTAGAAATCTTTGCTCTGATTTCTCAGTAAGAATTATATACTTAGAAATGTTTGTTTTGACTGTCAGGTCAGCATACTGTGAAGCTCAGTTAAATGTTGAACTTCTAAGAGAGTTCTTGCCGCATCTAATTCCAGTATGTTTCATGACCTTGTGTCGAATCTTTGACCATCTATTTTTCTGGTCCTCTTCTAATTTTGTGGTGTCTTATTTTTAGATTTTGTTGTCAAATATGGTTTATGCTGCTGATGATGAGACTCTTATTGATGCTGAGGTAAATATTACCACATAGTTTTGGCATGGAACTATTGTTTGGTACTTGATAGTTGTAATTGTTTTGTATCTTCATCTCCCTGTCCTTTATTTGCAGGAGGATGACTCAATTCCTGACAGGGATCAGGTTGCCACATTTGTCTGTATCTTGGTTTTCTAAATTTTATTTTTTATCGTTTTCTGTTCATCTCACTTTGTTTTGGTGAATCCATTATCTGCAGGACATAAGACCTCGTTTTCATACATCTAAGTTTCATGGATCGGATGATATGAAGGATGATGTATACTTTTTCATATTCTTCAAGGATTGCTCATTTTTCTCTGTGTTCATTATTTTCTCTTTCTCTCACTCATATTTTAGCAAGCAAATAATTTTAACATTTGTGCCAATGGCTGCATAGTGCTATTATTATTATTATTATTATTTTTTAAGTTAGTGGTTACTGAAAGAAATGGTGATTTTTTTTATTGAATGTCTGGGTATCTTAACAGGATGATGACAGTTTAAACGTTTGGAACTTAAGGAAATGCAGTGCAGCTGGCCTTGATGTTGTTTCAGATATTTATAGAGATGAAATTCTTCCAATATTAATGCCTTTAGTGGAGGTAATATCCTACACCATTGCCTAGAATTTATTGCCGTAAAAGGTTGACTTTCGGTGTGATTTAATCATAAGAACTGTCAGATTCAGGTGGTCAGTCATTGAGAATTGGTGAGTTCCTTTTGATTTATGAGCTCGCCCTTTTGAACCATTCATTATTTCCTCATAGCTTTATGGTGTAGAAATTGGTTTTCTAGTATTTGCTCGCATGATATTTTATAATATTTAATTATTTTTTTTATAGCTCATAACCTGGCAGAAAGCCTATAGAAAAGGAAATAAGATGGAAGAAAAATAAAAGGAAACCACTGGAGCTACTCCATGTTTATTGTTCATCTTCCATATTTTAGCTAATAACTTGGCTTAATTTACTTATGCAGGCTATCCCAAAAATTTCTTTTGCTTGGTTACTATTTTCTTCATCTTTTAATTGGTTTATAGTTGTATTATGAATTTCTCTTTTAGTTTCATTGATGTCTCCCTGCAGTGTAACTGTAATCAATAATATTCCAATCTATATCTATTGCTTCTTTTAGAACAAATTCAGCTGTTGACCATGCTTTATATTTCTTGGGCCAGGCCAAGCTATCCACCTCTGATGATGAGACTTGGAAGGAAAGAGAAGCAGCAGTACTGGCCCTTGGTGCAATAGCTGAGGGTTGCATTGAAGGTCTTTACCCTCATTTGGCTGAGGTAATATTGTTTCTTCTTTTATGCAACTTACTGTTGATGGTGGATAAATTCCAAAAGAAATTGGTATAAGTGCAAGGTCTACACTCGGTAGATTTATGCCAATGCATTTCATTTGCATGGCATGTTTTTTTCAGTATCCTCTTCTTTCATGACAAGCATCTTCATCTTAACTCAATTAAGCCAATAATCCTAATTTTCATTGCATGAATCCTCATTTTGTAAGATTTCATATTGTAGTTTGTCCAACTTGAAACATGATTAGTTAGCAGAAATGGGCTATAATTCTTTCCTATTCTGTATAATTCCTGTATAGTTTCCTTTAAATTATGAATTCCTTTAATTTAGGAATATATGGACAGCTGTATATTTGACCTATTTACCATATTTATAGGTCCTTGTATCTTGTATATATATCATTGACATTCCGCATATTTGCAACTTGTTGTGAGTCAGTTTATGCACAATCCAAGTGATCGTCACATGAATGCTGTTAACCAGATTCTAGCTTATTTAAAATCAGCTCCAGGTAAAGGTGTTTTGTTCTCCAAACATGTACATCTTGATGTTGTGGGATATACAAATTCTGATTCTGCTGGTAGTAGATTGGTTAGAAAATCTACTTCCAGATATTTGTCATTTGTTGGAGGCAACTTGGTGACCAGGAGAAGTGAAAAACAGAGTTTGGTTTCATTATCTAGCATAGAAGCTGAATAACTTGTTATGCATCATGCCATCACAGAACTTTCTTGGCTGAAAATTCTCTTAATGGAACTTGGATTTGGTCCAAAAAACCTATGGTGTTGTTTTGTGATAATATGGCAGCCAATGAGATTGCTAATAATCCAGTACAACATGATCAAAGTAAGCATGTTGAACTTGAGAGGAAGCGTATTAAAGATAATCTTGATTCTGGCACAATAGAAGTTCCTTGTACTAGAAGTTCAGATCAGTTGGCTGACATAATGACTCATGCTGTCACTAGTGGACGATTCCATATATCACTATCCAAGTCGGGCATGTGTGATATCTACGCCGCAACTTGAGGGGGAAAGTTAGCAGGAATGGGCTATGATTCTTTCTTATTCTGTATAATTATTATATACTTTCCTGTAATATAGGAATTCCCTTAATTTAGGAATATAAGCACAACTGTATATTTGACCTATTTACCAGATATATAGGTCCTTGTATCTTGTATATATATATGAAATAATCATTCTGCATATTTACAACTTGATCAACTACTCCTAACGGTATAAAGTGAGGTTCAAACTACTGAAATGATGACATTGCATAGAGTTCTGCTTAGTTCAATTTTGGATTTTGGATCTGACATGATATATGGTCATTTTTATGAACATAATTTAGTATATGTAGCGATTGCTATAATTATGGCATATCTCTTCCTTATATGCAGATTGTGGCATATCTTATCCCTGTATTAGATGATAAAATTCCTTTGCTTAGGAGCATCACCTGCTGGACACTTTCTCGCTTCAGCAAATTTATTGTCCAGGTATGAAGAATTTTTTCCTTTGTGCTATTGGCTTGAGAATCATTTTCCTTTTTGTTCTGTTTTTGGTTTTCTCCCCTCTTTTTTGAATGATACAATGCTTCCTAAGTTGCATGATGCTCTGAAAATTCTTTTGGTTTGAAAACTTAACATTTCCTTTCCAGGGTATTGCTGACCAAAAGGGTAATGAACAGTTCAACAAAGTTCTTATGGGATTTCTACGAAGGATTTTAGATACTAACAAGCGGGTGCAAGAAGCTGCTTGTTCTTCTTTTGCTACACTAGAAGAGGTTTTCTGTAACAGATATATAATATTACTCAGTTTGAGTTATTTAAATGTTAAATACAATGATGTATAACTGCAAACTTAATTGCAGGAAGCTGCTGAAGAGTTGGCACCATATTTGGAAACTATCCTCCAACACCTTATGTGTGCCTTCGGGAGATATCAGGTTTTCTTTTATTCATTTTTTTCCTCAAAATACTTGGTAACTGTTCGATCAATGAAACATCGTTTGCTAGTGACCAAAATGCTTAATTATTTGATTGGACACTTACGCGCTGGATGGAACTGTTAATTAAAACTAGGGCACTTTGGATCATTATGTTCCCATATGTCATGGAAAATTATGTGCAATTTATTTTTGTAATTTTTCTTATTATTATATTATATTCAGAGAAGAAATCTTCGCATTGTTTATGATGCTATCAGTACTTTAGCAGATGCTGTCAGAGTGGAACTCAATCAGGTATAGATATGCTGTTCATTTCCATTCCTTTTATTATTATTTTTTATTTCCATTTTCACTTGGGAGGCTTATTTGCATCCTGGTCATTTTACACCATGAAATGTCTCTGCTAATTTTTTTAATTGGTTATATGCAGCCCAGATATCTTGAGATTCTGATGCCTCCATTAATTGCAAAGTGGCAGCAACTTTCTGATTCAGATAAAGATATTTTCCCGCTGCTAGAGTGCTTTACATCTATAGCACAGGTATGTTGCATTTAGATTTCTTGGATGCTTCGTTCTACATATGCAACGTACCATTGTTGCATTTTGAAGGCGAATGAATCATCCAACTACAGAGTGTATACTATATCAATGCCAATCTATGTTATCTATACAATTTGCCAGTGTTATCTATTTTTCTTTCTAATATAGTAGGTTTTCATCTTCAAAGGAGCGATCAGCTGTTAATTGCTTTTTTACATTGATCTGTGTAAATTATAGAGGATATACACAAAGCATGGTGATGAGATATGGCTTACCAGAGGACCAGCGAAAAAATAAATGAATTATTTAATGTGCCCTTCCTTAAAAAATATTATAGCAATAATTCTCTTTGTTGAACTCCTTTAGTTGAAGCCTTGCATATTTTCAGTTCTCCATGCATACTTCCACTCTTTACAAAGAGTTGAGTGTTGCTAAAGGAAAAAAGGAAACTGTGAATGCTAATCCATCTTTTTATTATGCTTTAACATTTCAGGCTCTGGGAACTGGATTCTCTCAATTTGCTGGGCCAGTATTCCATCGTTGCAAAAACATCATCCAGTCGCAACAACTGGCTAAGGTCTGTGTCGTTTTTTTAGATTTTTCAGTGTGAGATTTTCTGTAGACATTTTCCTTTTGGTTACTGATCCAATTTTTGCAGTTATATGGTAAATGTATTATTCTTTTTGGGATATATTTGTGGCAAGAATGCCATGTTTGTTACTTATCAAACAAATATAAGTATATAAATGTCCATGATTTCAGAAATTCATGATTCTCATTCAGGTGTTCTTTTGACTCTCTCCAATAAATAGTGTTCGGCTTCCTTAAAATACATGGCGTAAGGTTTTAGCCGAATTTGGGCTCAAGACCCCGGCACTAGAACTGGCCCAAAAATTTCTAAATAATTATATAGTTATATTTTAAATGAAAATTATTCCTTTAATATAATTTTTATAAGATATATAAGTAAATTATTAATTATATTTATTATATAGAATGCTAACTTATTTATATATATTTTAAAAATAAAATATATATCAATTACATATGTGTTGATAATCGAGTAATCGAGTCTGGGCCTGAGCCCTTACTTTGTAGGGCTGGCCCTAGGGCCAAAGCCACAATTGTGCTCAGGCTATTTATTCTAGGTAGTAGAGACCGAATTGTGTTGCATTGCCATAGGCTTTATCTGCAATTGATAAACTCTTTCATGTTTTTATTTATTCTGAATATGGTTCAGCCTTAAACTAATGAGAGATAATCAACAATTTTTTCCTAGTGTCATGGGGATTATGACCAGGAAATTTAGAAGTCCTAGACTGAACTTTCTGAACTTGAAAATATGTTCACTAGATAGAACTCATAACTCTTGCTGTATTACTTGCAGGTTGATCCTGCATCTGCTGGAGTTCAGTATGACAAAGAGTTCATTGTCTGTTCTTTGGACTTACTCTCAGGGCTTGCAGAAGGTCTTGGTTGTGGGATTGAGAGTTTGGTATTACCTTTACAAGCTTCTAATAGTCTGTAATATCATAATATATCCTTCTGGTATTGCCTGGGATTGCTTTTATTATCGGTCTGGATACTTTATCGTTAAAAATTGTTGTTAATTATCTACAAGGCATATTCATTTGGGATTATGCTTTCTGCTAATCTAACTGAATTTTGATAAATCAAACGTTGTTGAAGATGTTATGTAACTTCTGTATGTAAACGTTTTTTCATGAATGCCCATACTTCCTCTATTGTAGGCTTCACAAAGCAATTTGAGGGATGTACTTCTGCAGTGCTGTATGGACGATGCTCCTGATGTCCGGCAAAGTGCTCTTGCACTTCTAGGGGACCTTGCAAGAGTGAGTTCGGGTGACATAATGTTTAATATTTCTTCTCTAATCAATATATAGATTTTCCTTGCTCTTATCTCTGTGTTTATATACAAAATGTAACAATAGATGTGGCCTCTTTGATCAGGTTTGTCCAGTGTATCTGCGTCCTTCTTTATCCAACTTTCTTAGCATTGCAGCCAAACAACTGGTAAAGGGAACTCATCATCACTCGAGCTTTATTTATGATTATGGGATCTATATTCCTGGTTGCCTTAACTTCAACGCAATTGATGTCTGCAGGTAACAACTGAACTGAAGGAATCCATTTCTGTGGCAAATAATGCTTGCTGGGCAATTGGTGAATTAGCAGTCAAGGTTGGATCTTCTCTTTCTGATGCACTTCTGCTAGAGTTGACTAATCTCTGGATGCTATTTCTGTTTTCTTGCATCGACTGGATATTAATGTAGAAAATCATTGAATGAGCAAAAGCTTGTTGTATGTTCCTTGGGATTTCTCATCCAATGAAAATACAGGCATCATAGTTGTCCATGACGGATTTTCGGGCTTAGCTACTTAGTAAGAAATCTGGGGAAGGCAAAATCAACACAGGCATGCAGATGGATTTGTGGGCAAGCAAATGGGAACGTGAGAGTGCATGAGCTGTTGAAATGCCTTGAAAGTTTAAGAACTTCCTGCTGTTAACTTTTGTTTGAATATCTATCAACCAAGCAGATAGAAAGTGATAATTGTTTGTTATGGTAGATGTTATAAAGCTGGAAAATGGTTCCCTGTTATACATTCCCATGGTCTCTGAGTATCTATAGGACGTGATACTGAAACCTACATTTACACTCCATATTTCCAGTTCTTGGACTTAAAAATATCTCCTGTTTAGGGTACTGAACTTTTAGAGAGGTGCTTCTGATCATAAATCTGTGTCCTTGTCTGTTGGGTGGTTCATAAAGGATTTTGCAAGTTAGAGTTTTGATGCTTCTCAAGGTAGAACATAGGAGTTTGTTCTTTTCATCCAAGGATAGGAAGTAAATGCTGTTTTTTTTTTCTTCACTACAGATGCTTGTAAAACTTACACTAGCTAAAGTAGAAAGATTTTGTTATAAGTGGACTAGTTAAATGCATTATTTACTTTATTACCGTACATGTTTTCATGAATATCTGTTATATGGTTCTTGCTAGCTTCTAGATTGTATTTTTTGCTGTATCTGCACTAGTTGATATTCATGGGTTCATGGAATTGGAGGGTGGGATGTGTCTATACATGCACACTAGCATGCAATAAATAGAAGATTCAGGATTTCTCATGGGTTTCTATGCTCATCTGATTAACAGGTTCGTGAAGAAGTTTCGCCAATTGTGATGACTGTTATCTCATTCCTAGTTCCAATCCTTCACCATGTGGAGGTGCTGTTTTAGCTCTCTGGATGAATTACATTGTTGTGTTTCTCATCTTCAAGCTGCTATATTCTATATGTATTTTTGTTGCAGGGTCTCAATAGGTCCCTGGTAGAAAATAGTGCCATCACACTTGGGAGACTTGCATGGGTCTGTCCACAGATTGTATCGCCACATATGGAGCATTTTATGCAATCATGGTGTGCTGCTTTATCGATGTAAGGCAATTATATATTACATAGTGAGTGGGCCTACAATTCTGGTATTATCTGATAGCACATGAATGAAGCTATTCTTGCTTGAAATAGTTGAAATTGAAATTGGAAACTAGTTTGTGAGCCAGTTCACTGGATTTTCTACACAATTGGCTATTGGAAACTAGTTTGTAAGACAGTTCACTGGATTTTCTACGCAATTGGCTATGAACAATGTGAAATAGTGCATCTTGAGGCTTGCAAACAGTTGTTTCATCCTGCAGATTATAGTTAGAATAGAAGTTCAAAGGATGGTGGAGTTGGAAATTTACAAGTCAATATGAATGTCTGAAAACAATTTAGGGGAAAAGTGACTGCAAATGTAACATGTTGGAATTGGTGGCATTATGATGGGTTATGAATAACCGTATGATGTCTTGTGTTTGTCTCGGTATTAGTTTTAATTTGAATTGAATTTCCAAATGCAACATTCCATCCTTTGACTTGTTCCTCTATAAATGAATTCTTGGCAGGGTTCGCGATGATATTGAGAAGGAAGATGCATTCCGCGGGCTATGTGCAATTGTATTAAAATTCATTCTTGGTTTCTCTTAGTAAAATCATCTTTCAAAATTGCAATTTCTTAATGGAATGTTCTTTTACAGGTGAGATTAAATCCATCTGGGGCATTGAATTCGCTCGTGTACATGTGCAGAGCCATCGCTAGTTGGCATGTAATATTACAAAAACTGTACTGTTTGATATACTTCCTTTTTTCTTTTGTGAGTGTGTGCCTCACGTGCATTCTTCTATCAGGTAATAAGGAGTGAGGATCTACACGATGAGGTTTGCCAGGTGTTGCATGCATATAAACAGGTCTTTCTCTCAAAATAAAACCTCAACTATTTCTTTGCAAAACATACTTCAAATTGATAGCGAAAGGTGTTAACTCGTGCTTATGGTAAAATAGCACATATCATGCTTTTATAATAGCATCATTTTTAATTTTTGCTTGGATGTGGGATATCTCTAACCAATTGGTATTTCAACATTTCGACAGATGCTCAAGGATGGATCATGGGAACGGTGCCTGTCAGCACTGGAGCCTCCAGTTAAGGACAAATTATCAAAATTCCAGGTATAACATTGTTTGCCTGAGTGGAGATACCCTTCAAGCCTTTATTAGTGGAGCTGGGTTCTGCCTCTGTGATCTGTGGATTGAAAGCTGAGTTTTAGTCCAAACTCTCTAAAAGAATGAATTGTTGCAAGAGTACTTGGTGGTGAAATATGCAACACGATTTTGACGTCTTATTATTGACAATCGACTCTTGAAAGTCCCGATTTTCCTTTGACAAATGGAGAAGTGTGAGTAGGATACAAATAGGAAAGGTGCAGTATTCAAGCACTCGACGAACATTATAACCATGAATAACTACAGGTCATAGTCCTTTGTTCATATAAAGTTTTTAGCTGGAGTGGCTACTGAAGTGGTTATTGCTAAGGTTTGACATAGACTTTGAGAAGTGTTATTCCTCTATTCTTTTGTTGTCTATTTTTGCCCCTTTATTTACGGAAAAAGAAAGCAGGAGAGAATCTATGTTTAATGATTCTTTTCTTCTGTTTATATTTGATATGGTAACACACAAACCAGACGATGGTGTGGGTTGTTGTTCATCATGGGCGATTGTTATATCATTTTGAGGAAACTAACGAATTTTAATGTTAGAAGCAGATATCAGACTGCATTATTCTGAAGCAATCTACATTTGTTGATTATTACATACGCATTCAGTACGGCACTTTGGACTGTTTGTAGATCTCATCATCAGTATTTGTGATTCATATCGGGTAATTGTTACTCATTATTATTAAATTTTAGGTCAAATTTTAATATGGATATATCCGTTATTTTTTTATTATTAAAGTTATTAAATAAATTAAAAAATTATATTATAATTTTGTTAAAATTTCGGACGAATTTATGGTTGTCAAGTAACTTAATCAAATATTTACTCAAAAAGTGTTACATCAATCTCTCATTGTTATTGAATTATAGGTTAAATTTTAGTATGATCCTTTAATTATAAATTAAATTATAATATTATTATTAAATTATAAGCTAAATTCTAATATGATCACATATGTATTTTTTTCATTATTATAATTATTTAATAATATATTTTTTTAAGCTAATTTAAATAACTTGAATATTTGAATATTCTAACATGAAAAATTAGTTAATTTATCTTTTAATTAAAATTAAAATTTAGAACACATCAAAATGTAATCAAATTATAAAATATATAATAAAGTGAAAAATATATTTAAATTTTATTCATCTTTTTAATATTAAAAAAATATAATTTATAATTATATAAATAATATTAATATTATAAAATTAAATTATTATTATTTGGTTTTAATTTATTATAAATTAAATGTTAAAAATATAAAAACTTGTCATGTCTTATTATTTTTTATAGAACAAAATAGGAATAAAATTTCTGAGTTGTAATGTATTTATCTGGTGAAACTGTATTTTTTATCACTTATTAATGATATAAATATTATTTATTAAAATTAAAATAAATTTTTAATTTTTAATTAAAAAAGATTTTTAATTTTACTAATAATTTTTTTAAGGGGTGCCTTTAAAAATTAAAAATTCAGATGATATTAAATAAATAAATTTAAAAATAAAATAAATGAGTAAAAAATATATATTCTGACCTATTATTTGAAATGATAGTGATTATAACAAATTACAATTCTATTAAAATCTTTTGTTTTTCCATATCCAATTCATTTTTATTTTAATTTATTTATATTTTTCTAATATAATTATTTTATAACTATATCTTATCTAAAATAATTATTTTTAATCAGTGCTCTTAAAATATTCATTGCAAATTAACATAAAAATTATAATAAAATTATCAAATTTATTTAACAACTACAATAATGAAAAAAATATATATATGACCATATTAAAATTTGACTTATAATTCAGTTATTATGAATTAAACTGATATAATATTATTTATATAATATTTTTTCAATGAATCAATATTTAATTAGATTACTAGAATCAAGCTAAATTTCATCTGAACTTTAATAATGAAAAATTATATATATGATAATATTAAAATTTGATCTATAATTTAATTACCTTGAGTACAAATTACCGGATTCATATCTCATGAATTCTCACATCCTCCGCAAGCGTAATAGACCAGTTCCCACAAAACAACACTTTATTTTCAAAACATGTAAATCCTGCTATTTTAAGTTCCAGAGTAACTTCTAATTCGGTGCTGCCTGAAATATGATTCAATATCGTTTTTCTTTTCTTCTTGGCTCTTATAAGTAGCCAATTTACATGTAAATACAGAACAGAACATTGATTTCAGACAAATAAGAGAAAAAGAAAAGATATTCAAACCAATCCATCACCGGCGATCTCCGCCACCAACGCCTTCCTTCTCAATCTTCTGCCTATGCTACTCGGCCAGTTTCTCAAGAGCCGACTGCACTGCGTCTCGGCCACCTATATTCAATCGGGTCACTATTTTCGGATCTTTCTCCAACCGTGCCTCCTCGAACTCCTTCCTAGCGTTCTCCCTCAAAATATCTCTCCACAATACGCCTCGTGAATAAGGCCACATGAAAAACCGGGTTGCCCGCTGGATGTCTCGATACAGATGCAGTGCCTCTCGCCTATTACTGGTGAGTCGCCGTCGATTCAGCAACTCTTCCTCGTCTTCATCCATTGATTTCTCTTTCTTCACTACGTGTCGGTCTAATAATTCCTCTATGGTGTCTGAGTAGGAGGCGCTGATTTGAAACGATGCCGTTCCGTGTGATAGGACTCCTAGAGACTGATAAATTAAGCCATTTCTGCAACCTCGTGCTCATCGTGCTATTCTCCCCACTTGCTCTCTGCGCGGAGGTCAGTAAAAATAAAAAAAAAATAAAAAAATTCGAGTGCTTTATCAATTAGACTTTATAGACGGGCATCCAAACATCCGCTCAAATCAAAGTTGAGCATACGCACTTTGCCTTTCCTTTCTCTCAACTCACTCTTAAACACTTCTCTGCCTCTTCTTCTTATTCCACTGAAACAGATGACCCAAGCCTAAACGACGATGAAAAAGAAAAGCCATTATCTACTCCAAACCGCTGCTTTAACTTCCGAAGAAACGATAGTAGCTAATAAATTTCACTCTCTAATCAAAAGACTATCAGCGCAATAATCCAAACCCTATCTGTAATTTATTATTAGTAATTTATTATTTTGATAATTTACATATAAATTAATAGGCGTATCAAATAATATTATCAAAATTATATATATTTAGTCATTATAATTATATATATGATTATTTTTATCTTTATTTTTTTAATTTTTTTAAATTACTACATATAAAAAATTTTAAAATGAAAATAAATATTTTTTAAAAATAATTTTTAAGTGGCTGAATCCAACCCGATCCATAATCTATAAATCAATTTGAATTTTTAGGTCAACTCGATATATAATTCAAACCGCCTATAATATGAGACGATTCTCTAAAAAAATACAACACCCGAATTCGAAACAACCCAATCCGAACTTATTCGATCCGACCCGTTTATCACTTTTATTAATAAATAATAAAATAATATATAATATTATTAATATTAATAAATTATTTTTTGCTAAGTTAAATGCTAACGTGATAAAAAAATATTAATAAAAAATTATCATGTAAGTTCCGACGGTCAGAAACCGATGAGATGTAAATTTTATCAAAAATTAAAAATTTATATATTAATTTATCAAAATTAAAATATTTTACAAAAAGTCATAATTTTGGTGAAATTTTACTATTTTTTTTTATAATTAACCCTATTTTTTATAATTATCTTACATGATTTTAATTTTCAGGCATCAAAATTTCCACAATTGTTCGCTGATATTACATAACATCTTGACTAGATTTGTTCCTAAGGTGGTTACGTTAACAATTTAGGAAACTAATTATAAAAACAATACAGATTAGCATGCAGTTCAATTTTCAAATAGCACCCTTCATATAAAGAATATTTGTCTATTGACATGGCAGCCAAAACAAAAAACCACAGTTAACAAAATGCCTCCAATAATACTAGCGTTTCACCTTATTTTCTATACCAGTATTACTCTGTGCCCGGCTGATCAAACACTTGTAAAGGCATCACTTGTCTATTGTCAATTTCTCCAGGCAATTCCCCCATTGCTTGTTTTGTCACAAGTCCTACTACTTACCTAGTGAACTCCCCTTAACAGATCATAGAACTCCTACGCATCAGTGATGCTGTCTTGAGGGCTTTTTATGACATAAGCGACCCATAGGATGTTGTTGACTCAAGTGTATTTGAAGATTATGATGGCCATTGAAAACATTGCAACACTTGGAGAGACGGCAGACTTGCTTAAACTTCTTATGGCAATCTTTGTTATGCAATTGAAATCCATTTGCTTTGGCGAACGAACGGCCATCATGTATGCATACAAATTCTTCATTTTCATTGAACTTCTTCACATGTGCCTTGATATGCTTTTTGTCTCGAAATACATTGTGACATACTTTACACCTTCTCTTCAACTTTCTATGGACCTGCTTATTATGTGCTATAAAATCATCAAGTTCAGAAAATTCTTCGCGATCATGAAGGCATTTGAATGTGACTTGCTCTTCTGCGTCTTCCATCACTTCTTCTGACAAAAATAATTGATCAAGTTCCATTGTATCTTCCTTCTCTTCTTGTGAAGAAATGTACGGATCCGTATCCATTTTAACAAATGAATTTATACTCAATTTTTCTGAAGATACAAAGACAGAAACCTTAAACTAAATGGAACAGTGGAAATATGGTTAAGCTCCTCTTATATTATTAGATGAGATATATGAAAGGTCACATTATTAAATTTTGAATTTAAAGGTGAGAACTACTAGTCTTTTCTGTTATCGAAGCATCAAGTTCATTAATTATGATGATAATTGTGAATCAATTTTTGTAACGTTAGTTCATTAATATTAATTTCAAAGTTCAATACCCTCTCTCTTTACATTCAGAACAGAAACTATCTTCTGTCACCCTCCATTCCAGCAACTATTGATGCTCCAGTCGCAGTTTTGTTTTCGAAAAATATCCAGGCGGATCTCATGTCCGTTGACGTATGCACTGCATTATTTTATTAACTTGCATCAAACTGAGGCTTTTCAAAGAACATGTTTCATTGATACATAACATCACCATTGAAATATTGGAGACAATAAACAAGCAATTGAGATTTTGTTTTCTCGATTAATTGTCCATTACACTCAGCAAGCTTAATCCTTGAAATAATGAACTATATTAAGTTTCGAGCATCTCATCCAAGCCAAAATCTCTCTAATCCTTCACTAATAAGAAATGGGATCCTCTGTTTGTCCTTGCAATTCTGGTTATTCTCCATCTCTTGTCTAATAGTCTGTTTCAATTTAACAGTATAACTGAAGTTCAGACAAAGCAACTAGATTTGCACAACAAAATATTATCATAAACCTATAAAATTTTAGAAAAAAATCACAAATAACAACACAGCCTACTCCTAACCATTATGATTAATCTACAATCATTCAATTGCTGATATCCCTAAATCAGTGAAATCAATTACAACGACTTGTCGTTCATTTTGGAAGTGGATACGTTTTATTTGACTATAAAAGAAACATACCATGGGATTCCTCCTAAGTAATTTTCTCTTTTTTTTTATCTGTCATTTAAGATTTTACACTTATTAATTAGATTTAAAATGACTTATTTAATCTTATATTTTTAATCTTATCTTAAATTAAGTTATTATATTCTAATTAAATATTATAAGGATAAAATAAAAAAAAAAAGTGGATAAATATTATTTTAAAAATTTAAAACGATAATTAAAAATAGAAATGAATAAATTTTTAAAATGATAGATAAAAAAAATGGAGGGAATAAAAAATAAGAATCTTCAAATTTGAATTAATTTTATTCCCCACAAACTCTTTTAGGAAATGGCAACTCCAAATATTTTTCAAGTTGGTTAAATAGTTTTGAGGCTCTCCAGAGTTTATATTTATTTTATTCTCTCCTTCTATTAGCATCACATATATATGTTTTATAAAATGAAAGTAGGTGTACTAAGTCAACCAAGTTGCTTATCTTATAATTAAAGTAATAATGCCTTAACATTTGTCAACATAACATGCATGATTGCATACATATTTGAGTCCATTACTCAAATATATATATATATATAGTTGCATGTTGAAATAAAATAAAATAAAAATTTAACACATGAATGTTAAATTTGAATAAAAAATATTTAAAATATAAAAATATTGAAAAATAAAAAAATAAATTGTCTTATATGATTTAAGTCGTAGTCGGCAATCAATAGGCACCGCACCCTCAAATTGCTGATGCTGAATTATAAGAACACAGTCGAGATTAATGAATTTTCCACTTCTCAATGCTTGACTTTTAATCTAATCAAGTTGCTTCCTAATTGAGGGAGGAAGAGAGATCACACTTATAATTTTGATTATCAAATTAATTTCTTAACAAACCCTAGAAACTAAGCGAATATGGTTTTGTGTCTAGTTAATTTTATAAGAAATAATGGGTGCATAATTTTGATTCTTCAGGACCCTTTCTTTTATTCCTCTGTTTTCACTAAAAACGATTTTGAAGGATCAAAACAAGAACAATACGCCAAAATGTTTGATGATTGTATCTCTAACTCCATTGGTGATCTTTTATTTTAGTTTTATTGCCGTTTACATGTCTACTCAGCTAACAACCAATTTATTTATTTTGATATCTTCTAGACCCACATGGAGGAAATTAACGATTTATTTATTTTGATAAGACTATTAATTTGTTTAGGTCCACCTAAAATAAAATAACTTTGTTTAGAAAAATGCATATATGAAAATTAAACGCTAGGAAGTTTCCTTAAATAGAAAGACCTTGTTTGAAACTAAAATCCAAAATCAGGATATGCTCAACATCTGTTAGATTTAGTACATATATCGGTTATTTATAAAAGTAAATTCATGAAAATATTAATTATATATAAATTTATTTTTATATATTTTTTTTATCTGTTAATTAAGTTTTATACACATATTAAGACATTTATTAATTAAATTTAAAAGAATTTATTTAATCTTATATACTTAATTTTATTTTAAATTAAATTATTATATTATAATTAAATGGTATAAAAATAAAATAGAAAAAAATAGATAAATATTATTTTAAAAATTTAAAATGATAATTCAAAATAAAAATAATAAATTTCTGAAACGATAGAAAAATAAATAAATAAAAAGAATAAATCTTTCTCTTACCTAATAATTTCTATAAAAAAAATACTCTTTGCCAAATCAGCATTTTAATCATTATTATACTATTCCACCAACTTATAATTATGTGTTGGATATGCCAAATCATTTAATATAATATATATTCAATATGAACCAACTATATTTTATGCATATATTCCTATAATAATAGATGTTTGTTTTGAATATGGTTGGTGTGTGTTTTTATAAATGGGAAATGGTAAATTTAATTTGATTCATTAATATATATAAGAGAAAATTAAAAGTCTATGATTGATTAAAATAATTGATATAGATTTTTTATTCAAAACATAAATATATATCCTTCTAAAAAATTACTTGAATTTCCAAATAAATACCTTTTGCATTTATAAAAAAAAAAAAAAAAAAAAAAAATTATCTCTACCATTTATAATATCTAGTAAAGGATAGTGATTATTAAATTTGAAAATTATGCTCACTCCTTCAAAATAAGCAGTATACAGATGATTTATGTACAAATAAACTATAACACTATAATGACAATAACAATAAAAAAATATATTGTTTATCCCTTCTCTATCAACAAGATGATTATTAGATAGATTTTTAGAGAATTGATATTAGACAGAAGAAAAAGTCACAAACAGACAATTGATAAAGCAAAAATGGATCGTCATTAGGCAATAACCCTTTAGTTACCATTAAAATCTTGTTAGCCAAAATTGGTTTGCTAAGTCACACGCTTCGTATTTGACCAAACCTCTTCTATCTTGAATAGTCAAGAAACATACCTATATACACATTATATATATTTGTTCTTCATATATAAAAGAAGAGATTCACAGGTTGTAGATTAATCTAGACACCATTTTTCAGAAATGGAGAAACAAGCTAAATCAAAGCAGAACAAGATCTTGAAATTTTTACCGAAAGCAACTTCTGCTGTTTATTTCCGAAACTCACCATTCAGCCCAAGTAGAGATAGAAGATCAGACAACAATCATTTCCACAGGTTTAAACCTCATGTCGGTAATGGTAAAGGTTTTTCCGGTCCAATTGTTTCGATTATCCCCGATGAAGTACGTCGGAAACCCAAGAATGGAAGTTTCGAAATTCAAGAACCAACATCGCCTAAAGTTTCTTGTATGGGCCAAATTAAGCATAAGAAGATCAAGATGGTAAGCAGCAAGCCTAATAAGAAAACTTCTGCTACTACTCAAGAAATAAAGCCCGCAGTAGAGATTAAAAAACCCACATCGACGATTAAGAGACTGTTTAGCAATGTAAAAGTTGCTGGTGGAAGGAGATCTGATGCTTCCATTTATGATAAGCAGCCGCTTTCTGCTGATAGAGCGCCTTCTTTAAGTCAAATGAAGCGGTTTGCGAGTGGACGTGATACTTTTGCCAATTTTGATTGGGCAGCCCAAATTACACCGGCGGGAGCAGATCGCCGGGATTATTATTCTGATGAAGATGATGACAGGATTTATAGTGATCAAGATGAGGAGGAGGTGATTATTCCTTTCTCAGCTCCTATAATAGTCTGTCCTGGAAATGATTTGCAGCCAAGAAAAGAAGTTAATTTGTGGAAAAGAAGAACCATGAATCCACCAAAGCCTCTTAAATTGAATTTTACGGTCAGAACCACTTGATCAATATTGCCACAATTTTTTTCTTATTCTTCTTCTTCTTTTATATATATATATATTTTTTATAAATATAATGTTTGGTTCTCTTAATTATTTTTGTAATCATAGATTGTAGAAGCACAGAGTGAAATTAATCTGTAAAAATTACATAGATTGATGTATGTGTATATCCATTATTATTACTCTTATCAATTTCATACATTTTAATTAAGCTCTTATATTTAGCTTATTTCTTTTTTTTTTTCTTTTCCAATGCCCTCGGATTTGCTTTAAAATCAAGTGATTGATCCAACAAGCAATTGAAGATGGTAGGAAAAATCAGTCCAAATTTTTTATTTCATTATATATTTTATATTTTATTTTATATTATTTATTACATGTTATATTATTTTTTATCAAAATATTTTAAAAATTAATATTTTTTTACGAATGACATGATAAAAAAATAAAAAATAAAAGATATAGAATAAGAGATGGAATAAAAAATAAAAAAAAAATACATACCTTAAAAATGGGATGAAGAATTGATTCAATCAGCAATAATACACTCTCACCCTTCTTTTATGTTTGATTAGCCTTCAACCTGAAATTCCATAACCCACTCTAAAACCACTGATCGAATATACATCCATATTCCAAAATATAATCTCTATTTTTCAGTCTTTTACTCCATAAATACATGCTTTTAATTTAAAATAGTTTGAACTTTTAATCTTTTAAGAAGACAAATATTAAATTATTGAGCTACTTTTCCAATAACTCTTAAATAATCATTTTGAATAAAATTGTGGTTCAATTAATTAATAAAGAGGTAGAATTTTCACTCATAAATTATATTTAGCTAAATTTTTCAATTTAGCCCCTGTATTTTTTACGAAGTTCCAATCAGGCCTATATTAAAAACTTTGCTGCTCAAACTGATGAATCAGTTTAGCAAAAATAAGACCAATTACACCAAGTCCAAGGCACGTCCACCCATTTATCTTGTTTGGTTAATAAGAAAGATGATATTGAAAACAGAGAAAAAAAAAATTAAATTGGATTTTTTTAAGTGTATGTTGTTAACTGTAATTTTTTATTTTCTTGATTTTATGTGTCTTTCTATTTGCTGGATTCCCCTGTTTGATTGACAAGAAAGCGATAATATTAGCAACAAAATGAGATTTGGGACCTTATTTGTTTTGGATATTGGTTTTAAGACAGGATTAATTATTCTAAAATATCTGTATTTTGATAAATTATATTAAATGGTTTATGTCTTTTTAAAATTATATTAAAAAATTTATGTATTTTAATTTTGTTACTCTGAAATCTTTTTGTCCAAATTTTTTATCTTTTCTATCAGTTAAAGTGCAAAAAGTCAATTTTTACTTAAATTATTTTGGATAAAATACTATTTAATTCTTGAAATTTAGTAAAATTAATACTTAAATTCATGTTTTTTTAGAAAATAACTATTGGATCCCTAATATTTAATTTCATTACACAAAATGATCATTTCATCATTTTTTATTAGATTTTATATTAAATAAATTAAAAAATAAAAATAAAATAAAATAATTTAAATTCTCAAAATACCATTATCTCCAATCCCTTTTTATTTTTCTTCATTTTGTTTCATTTTTCTATATTTTACATTTAAATATTTTTTTTCATGTTTTTTCTTTGTTTTGTGAAGTTTTTTTTCTTTTTTTTCTTTTTTCGTTAATTAGTTAATGAATTAATTAATTGTGTAAAATTTAGTTTATTAAAATTGAAGGAATGAAAATTTGTGTGTGGATATTGTGATTGGTGAAATTGTGTGGAGAATGAAAGATTTGATAGTAATGAAAAGTGAAAAAAAAATTGATAAATGGTTAATGAAATGGCATAGAAAAGAAAAAATTAATAAAAAATAAGAGATATTTTAGTTTTTTTCATGATATTGAACTGATAAAATGGACGGAATGACCATTTTGTATGATAAAATCAAATTTAAAGATTTAATAACTACTTTTTGAAAAAACAGGAAACTTAGTATTAATTTCGCTAAATCTTAGAGATTAAATTATATTTTTTCTTAAATAATTTAAGTAAAAATTAATTTTTCGCATGAAAAATATGAAAATTTTAAATAGAAAGATCCCAGAGTATAACATAATCAAAATATAATAATTTTTTAATATAATTTAAAAAATATATAAAGTATTTAATATAATTTATCAAAATATAAAGATTTTAAAATAATTATCCCTTTAAGAAAAGCAAAACTCTTATTAATTTGTAAAAGATATTCTTTTTCTTTTCAAATATTTAGCTTTATTTTATTTAGAAATAGGAATGTGAAAGAGAAGCCCTAAAATGGGCTTATTTTTTGCTTAAAATTGAAAACTGACAGATTAATTTGGAACACATAATTATTTTTTTTTTTATTTGATTGGACTTTTGTAAAAATTATAGAGGCTAAGTGTCCGTTTGGCACAGCTTATGAAAAGGAAAAAACAATATTTTTGGGTGAAAAATTGATTTTGGCTCAGTTTATAGTGTTTGGTAAATATCAAAATTAATAAAAATAATTATCTAAATAGCTAAAATTCAACTATTTGGATAAATTAGAAATTGAAACTTTTCAAAATAATTGAATTTTAAATTAAACGCGTACCTGATTTTAAAAAAATAATGGACAAAAATATTCTTATGAGTTTATAAGTAGTTTTTATATTATATTTTACCAAATACAAACATACAGTTAATTACTTTTAAAAATATCACTTTTAGAAATATAACTTTTTTTCATATAAAAAGTTATTTTCATGAAATATCAATTTTAGAAATATAACTTTTTTTTCATATAAAAAGTTATTTTCATAAGCTGTGTCAAACTAGGTATAAATTGAGCATTTATCGAATTATATTTCCGTGCTACTCTTCTTAAATAAGAAAAAAAAAAGCAGTCGCAATATTGGACAGCTGTCAATTGGAAATGCCAACAATGTCGAGGCAAAAAATAAAAATTTCGAGTAATTTCGAAGCTGTTGCAATGAACTATGACTTTATATATTTTGGAGCTGCTAACATGGCAAGCTACTTACCAGCAAGTACTAGGTTATTACACGACATTATAGTCCTTCATGGATGGTTATAAGCTAGTAAGGTTTTAAATTAATTTGCCGTCGATGAGTTTGTGTAATTCTTGGTGGATCAGAAATGACATCTATTAATTGTCATCAAGGGTAGCCTTTTAGGCTATTACCTTCCATATATTTTATAGGTAGGTTTGCAAGCAGAGCAGTTAAGAATCTGTCTAATATATATATATATAACAAGGGACCATTTCAAGCTCTGTAGTTCATTACTACACGCCCCTGGACAAGAGGGGACAAGAGTCATGTTGGTCTCCTTCATTTGAGATCATTATTCTGTTCCATCTAACTAATCATAATTACTTTAATCTGATTTTTGTGTTAGGATAACCTTAATATATATTAGTTATATCAATAAAATTAGTGCATTGATTTTTTTTGCAGTTAGTATCAATTATTGAATTATTAGTTTAATAATTTATTTAGTAAATTGATTCTATAAGCGACAGCATTGATTGATATATATTTTTGAACATTATCCGCACTATATTATTATAAAAAAAATATAAAAATCTATCATCATATATCCAACCAAATCTTGGAATATTTTAATCTCAGTGATTCAATGTCTATATCATTGCAATATAATTGGATAGAGATTTATTTTCAATTCAGGTAATCCAGCAGTCCTAATGAAAAATGGAGACTAGTATTTATTAATTTACACACCCACTAACACAAAATTCAAACTGAAGATGCAGTAATAATATAAACCTATTAGTAACACGTACTCAAAATTGAATGAAGGAGAGTGGATTATTTCTTGTTATCCAACTAATTAATCCTGTTATAAGATGGGATAAGCCTGCCCTATGCTAAGACTTCCTACTCAAAGAACAAGCATACACTGTTTCCTATATGCGACTCCTAAACTTAATTGATTGACAACATTTAATCAATTCCTAATCTTACATTAACATTTTACCTTCAATAAATCAAATATCAAATGTCAAACTCTGCCCTCAAAATGTACAGAAACAGCGCATTGCAGGAATATTACTAATGCTTTACCAATTGCACTACCAAATGTTTATTTTTGTTTATAAATCACATTTAAGTCTTACCTATGCTTGAAAAGGTCCAATTTAGTCATGAATTCTCATACAAAATAAAATCACTCATTAATTTCAATTATTTTAATAATCAAGAATTATGCTTAATGATTTTGATTATAATCTTAATAGGTTACACGAACTCCTTGGTATCTAAGAATTTCCCCTATAAGCTCTCCTTTTCCAGAACCCACATACCTTCCACAAATCTTACCATCTCTTATAAACAAGAAAGTAGGTACCTCAATAACATCCATATCCTTCAAGAACTGCATACAGCTATCATTCTCATCACCGTTCATTCTTGCAAACACCACCGTATCAGACATCTGTCTAGACAACTTTAACACCGTTGGATAAACCTTCACGCATGGCCCACAGTGTTTCAATCCAACATCAAGTACAATCAGTTTATGATCAGCCTTATGATCATCAATCAATTTCTCAACATCTTCTCTGCAATGCATCTGCACAACAGCAGAATGGTTATCTCCATAGTATAATACATCTCCCATCAGCTGATCTGGACCAATCCCTTCCTCTTCATGAATTTTCTCCATGCCTTTGTAGAAGCTAAAATGTGGGACTTTGTCAATTTTCTCTCTTATGCAAAGCTCTCTGGTTTTTTCTGATTCATCACCCATTACAAGAAGGAAATCTACGTCGTTGCAGGTTCGGCTAAGATCTACCATAAAAGGGTAAATTTTGCTGCTTTGGACGCTACGACTAGCAGCAAATTCAACAACTACAAGTTTGTTTTTTGCCAATTTAAGGGCTTCATCGAATTCCACTATACTATGGATTTTTTGTACTCTTTCATCACTAGCAGCTTTCTTGGTGTCTGGAGCAGCTGTGGCCTTTACAATGAATTGGGTTCTGTTTGATTCTAATTTTGTGGACAGAGGTGTATTTTTAGAGGCAAAGGGTACAAGAAAAGAACCATGGAAAGAAATAGGAGTGATTCTTGAGATTGTAGAAACAGGAGATGGTGGTTTCGGCAAGAAATTTGTGATTGTAGCCATGAGAAATTAAGAATGCTTGTGAATCAAATAATTAGAAACGCAGCACAGAGAAAGCCGGGGATATCTATGGAGTTACTAATAAACAAAATCCAAGAGACCAAAATGGTATCCACCCATCGGTTTTGTGGCTGATGTTATCCACAAAAATTGAGTTCGGCTAGATTTTTATTACAGACCCTTTGCTCTTTAAGGTTATCCTTTCCAATTCGAAAATATCAGGTAAGGTCCTTTTCTCGGCCCAAATAAATGACCAAGTTCGGCCTTTAAAGCAAATTTGGGCTGAACGTTTGTGGGTCATCGGTAACACCATTTTTATGATATCAAAGGCTGAAATTGTGAGTTAATTTCATAGAGAAGCCCACTCAACTTTTCTCCTTTTTACCTTTTAAAAACTTCTCATGCACAAAAATAAATAGAAATATTACATAAATATATTATTTTTTAATTTTTTTTTTTATTTTTACTGTTTTTTGAAATATGTTTGATATATATTTGATATATGTATGATATATTTTTTGTATATATTTGATATATGTCGTATTTTTAAAAAAATATTTTTAGATATGCAGTATTTTTAAAAAAATATTTTTAGATATATAATATTTTTTTAAAAAAAATTAACAGTAAAAATAAAATATTTTTTAAGATATTTTTGAAAAAATCCCAAAATAAATTGAAAAAAAAAACTTAAACTATCGGATTCATCATAAATGCCAAAATGATGGATTGTAATCAATTTATGTTTGCTTTATTATGTTATCACACGCTAATATATATGAAAAAAAAATGTAAAAAAATAGAAAATTATTTTTAACAAACCTTAATTTTTTTATATTAATAATAATAAATATTTTTATATAATTTAAAAATTAAAAATTCAAGTAGAATTTTGAAGAGGAAAAAAAAACTTAGATTCATCTTTCAAAGAAGTGCAAACATTAGTGAATTTAATCTAATGCTACATGTTTGGGTTGATTATATGATCTTTATTAATTTGTTTTTAGGCAAAATTTATCCTAATTAAAGGTTCATACAAATTTTATTACAAATTATTGATTATTGAATTAAACGTGAGAATTTTCTCTTAATTTTCGAACTTATCAGGATTATTCATTTTTGTAGGGTTCGCAACTTATAATTTTTGTTCATACTTCCTTATAAATTTTGGTCAACATATTCTTTAAATCTCTCACGTAAATGAAAATCGATTCTAAAATTTATTGATCCATGCCAAACCCTACCGACCGGAGACAAGTGACACTTCCATCCTATTGATTGATGGTAATCAGCAGAAAAATCAAAAAATTTTATTAGGAGATTAAAATTAAATTAATAAAAAATTTTAATATTATAAATAATATATAATTTATTTAAATAATTAATTAAAAATTTACATATAATTTTAATATTATTAATTATATATAAATTTTTTAAGAATCAATTAAAAAATTTATCTATCTATATATATAAATTTTAAAAGGACCAATTATAAAATTTATATATATATAGTTGGGACCCTTCGCCTCATTGTTCATTTAAATACTGAGATTCACCTCCAGAGTCCACCCATTAATATCTTTGTACCTTCCATTAATAATTTTGATGCCAACCTACATTTAATTACAACTCCTCCCACGGATCTTAAATATTTACTCCATATAATATTCAATAAAAAAGAAAATCAAATTAAATATGATCTAAAAAAAAATATTATTGTCATAATTTTTTTTTTATATTATGTATCAATTTAATTGTTTAATTTTTTAATTTAAATTATATTTTATTTTAATATTATAGTAATATTATTATTAAAAATATATTAAAAAATATAAAAATTAATTAAAAAATATAAAATAGAAAAAAATTAAGAAAATTAAAGTAATAAATAAATTAAAATTAAAATTATTAAAATAAATTAAAAAAAATATTTTATAATTAATTTTTTTTTATATAATTAAAACATTTATTATAAAAACGGAATGAATATGATAATATAATCTGCACATCTTGCTGTAGGAGATTTTTAACAAACTGAATTCTTGTATTGTATTAGGATGTATTTTAATTTAGAAATAAAAAATAAATATTTTGACAAAGCACATTGTGTTTTTACCCATTGACATAACTGATAAATAAGTTTCATCTCTTTAACTGTAAGACATTTGAATATGAGAAATAAAGAAGCTGATCTACGTATTATTTTTACTTTTAAAAGACAAAATATGTTTCTTCCTTTATATAGATATGAATATTTTTTATCAGTATAAGAATATTCCTTATATAATTTTAATAATCATAAATTGAGAATCTAATCTCGATAAATTTAGAGAATTTCAAAAAAAAATATCTGAAATCAAAGTCACAATACAACCAGCCATCTATATTTAATTACCATAATTACGTAGAAATATAGAACTCCGGAATTGGAGCGGTAATAGCATTCACAATTATCATTTATGAGCTCATTACCGCAGTACATAACATAAGAGAAGGGAAGGAAAGAAGGAAAGAAGGAAGAAAGTCGATTCATTAAAGAAAAATAACCATGGTAGTTGGAGGCCATATGTTTCCCTTGCCTATTTGCCACTTCTTAGCTCAACCAAGATTTTAATTAAAAAAAAAAAAAAAAACTCTTAGGCATAAAAGACAATGGCAGAAAAGCTGAACGAATTTGGCGGAATCCCACCCAGAGACCAGAGTTGAGCAAAATAACATCACGGCAAAAGTCAAGATCCAGTGATAGCCACCTATGCCTTTTCTTTGCAAAAGTGCCTTTGTAATCCATGTGCGCCTCGCCTACTCCCAACTCATATTCCACTTCACATGATCCATCTCAGACCGTTAACATTGATTTTTTTCTTTTTTTTTTTTATATCAAAATATACTTCGTGGAAAATCCCAGAAACAGATTCTTCAGATAAATTATTATATAAAAAAAAATCAATGGTAGACAAAAAAAAAAGTTAAATAAAATTTTCTCCTGCAGTGACAGCAGTGTTTTGTTATGCAGCTCACTCATCAGGTCTTCATCCCACAGGAAAATAAAAAGAAAAGAAAAATTAATCCTTCACTATGACAACAGAAAAACCCCAATATCCAGCCAAGACATTTAAATAAATTCGAAAGCAAAAATACAAAGATCATAACAAGAATCAAGATTTAGAAGAGAAAAAAAAAGCCCTAAAAATTAAAGAAAACTAAAAAGTCACAAGGGGAAGAGTAAAACAGAGTTACTGCAACATAATTTAACCAGGTGTTACCTCAACCTTTTTTTTTTTAATTCTCTCTTTTGAATTAAGAATTTGAAGGTGTCTCCGGTTTTCGGCAGAGAATCATATGCATCGGAGAGAAAATCCCAGTATCGCCGCCCTTCGTCAGATGATCGGCAGTTTTGAAAAGCATTTCATGAACATCGACGGTTCCCTTTGGCGCTATTCCTAAGGCCGACAATACAGTCACGAGAATATGATTCCTCCAGTAGGCGATTCTACCCATCTTAAGCCTAGTCCACCATGGTTGCGCCGGTGGTTTTGCCAAATCCTTCTCTTTCACTACTTCGAACCCTATCTTCCTCGCCGTCTCGGCAATATCTGCGTAGCTTCTAAGTCCCGGTAAAGCATCTCCTCTTTCAATGCCTTGAATGATCTCCACGTGCTCAGGATCATTACCCCTGTATTTGTCAGTTGTGACCCATTCATATGACACGTAGAGAGATCCAGGCTTCAAAACTCTGAAGATCTCTGCATACACCTCTTCCAGCTTCGGCGCGTGGCAGGTAGCCTCGATCGAGTACGCGCCATCGAAGCTGTTGTCTGGAAATGGCATCTCGAGGAAATTCCCACACACAACTTCGCAGAGCGAATCTAGGCCAGCTTTCTTATTGTGTAACCGCGCACGGTTCACCTGGTACTCGTTGATGGTGATGCCGACGACATTAGCGCGTGAGTGAGCAGCGATGGCACGCATGGGACCCCCAACACCGCATCCTACGTCCAGGATTCGATCTCCTGGCTTGACGTCGATGAGATCGACGGCCATTTCCTCATGTAGGCGCGTGGCGTCGCGGTGTGACTTGCCAGGAACAGAGGGGGAGAAGTGGAAGGACTGACCCCATCCCCACTCGTATATATCGGTGACTAAGTTGTAAAATGTGTCCACGAAATCGGGGACTTTGTCGGCGGTTTCGATCTCTTTAGGGCGGCGAAAGAAGGACCAGTACTGTTTGTAGTTGTCTTGGACTTTCTCGGCGGAGATCGAGCCACCGGAGAGATCTACGGCGCGTTTGCCTTTTTGCTCTGCTGGGCCAAGAATGCAGACGAACCAGTAGAGCCCACCGGCGAGAAGAGCTCCAGTACAAAGGAGAGCAAGAGAGTCCATTGGGAGGGGAAAATAAAAAGTAACGGAGAGGACAGAGATGCCTCCCTCTTTTATCCTGTTTGAGCCTTTTGGGGAAGTTCATAGGACGTTTTATGTCTGTGAACTTACAAATTGCACGCGCCTTGCGCGTGGAAAGACAATACTACTGCATGAACACGTGTAGATTTCAAGACATGAAAAATAAAAAAGAAAATGAGGAATCAAGAGGTTGTAATATTATTGGCACTTCAAATTGGATCCAATTTACTTTTCTACCCTCCAATATCATCGGATTATTTTTTTAAAATTATTAACCTTATAATAAAGTGTATATAAAGGAAATTATTTATTTATTTTTTGTAATGAATATTATGTATATCAAATGTGATTTTCTGAATAAATATTCTAAAGTAAAATTACACTAATTTTTTTGCTTTTGATGTTTTAAAAATGTAAAAATAATAGGTAGACTATACCATCTTTCTTTCTTTTTTTTCATTAAAGGACTACATTGTCTGTTAATTATATTAAAAAATATTATGTGTGTTAAATATTATTTTAGATGAGGAATTTAAATCAATATAAGATTTTCTCAAATAAATACGTATTATCACAAAAAAAACAAATCTATGTTTTACAACAAAATTTTATGATAATTTTTTATTTTTAAATTTTAATCACTATTGTTTTTTCTAATGTTAACTTACAATTTTTTTTTTCTCATATAGTTTATTTATTGTTATTTTATTTAGTTGTAAAAATCATAGTAATTTAATCGAACTGCAAGATTGAAAAATTCATTAATTGATTCATTAGACAATTCAGTTTAAATATTATATTTTTTTAACATAAAATCGGTAAAACAAATTTAAATTTATTAAATTACTGATCAAATTGATCTGATTCAAATCAATTAATCAGTTTGATTTTTAAATGTAATTAATTAGAAAAAATGATTTTACATTCTTAGTTTTTGGGAGTTCTTTCATTGTGTTTACCTTTACACTAAGTGAATATCTTTATTTTTATTTCTCAATTTTAATATTTATGAATGCTAAAATAATAATTTAATTAATTATTTCCTTCAATTTAAGCAATTATATAATTAAATTCATTAAATTTAATGTAGCTTAAATCTATCAAAGTATATATATATATATATATATATAACTAATTATATATATTTATCATGATTTAAAATATTTTAGAAAGTTAGAGGTCAATCCATATTTGTACAACAATATAATATTATAAAATTATATTTTTTAATAATTTATGTAACATTAATTATAATAATTTTTATTTTGATATGAATTATTTATTATTTTATTAGTATCTTATTGTTATATATAAATTTAATTTCAGATTTCTTATTAAATTATTTATAAAAATTTATATTTTTATGTTATATAATATTAATTTAATTATTTATAAATTACGATTGAATTTATGATTCGTGATATCTAATATCCATCGATTTAAAAATGGGATCGAATTTGAAAACAGGATAATAATACAGTGCGATCTTTTTCCTTTCTTTCTATTTTATTGTAAGATTGATTAGGATTGCTGGACCACACCGATTGGGGACCCTGGTAGAGGTGCCGATAGATCACAGTCTTGATGCTGTGTGGTGGGTCCTATTTGTCCTTTTAGCTGCAGTCCAGTGTAGTTCACTTATCACTCCACTACAAGACACGTCTACAGTTCATTTGCTAGGTATCGTGTGGTTTGGTCTCAACTTTTGGCCCTGATATTTCTAGAACTAGTTTCCGAAATCACATCACCGTAAACCCTGTACACTTTCTTGCATCTGATCAACCCTTTATATTAGAATTATGGAGTATATATATATCTATAATAATAATAATAATAATAATGCAGATTGCAGATCCTATACATACAGGCTGCCAAATAGGGTATTTTGAGTAGAGTAAAATTTTTTTGATTTGTGTCTTCGTAGGGATGGAACTAAGAAATATTTTTTCAAAAAATATTTTTTTTTCTTTAGTGCGAACAAAAAGTGTATTTTTCATCCCATAAAAATTTTCATCCCCATTTTCATGGGATCTCGTAATTATATTTAATTAATTATTATATTTATTTAATTATTTCTTATATAAAATTATATTAATTAATAATATATATATATATATATATATATATATATATATATATAAAATAATTTGTTTAAGGAATAATTCTTATGAGATTATTAGAATTTATTGAAAATACTTTTTAAATTGAATTTGTTCAAGTACTTATATTTTAATGTATGCTGAATTTTTAATATTTTATTAAAAATATTATCGAATATTTTTTATGTATTAAAATATTTATATTTTAATTATGTTTGGTTGATGTTTTGAGTGTTTGAATTTATTAATATTTTATAAATAAATTTATTTATATTTTTAGCTATTATTTATAAATTTTATAAATATAAATAAATTTAATAATATAAAATTTAAATGAAAAATGAAAACTTCCATAGAAATAGGAATCCCTATAAATACGAGAATAAAAATTAAATTATTATCGTATATAAAATTGAGATAAAAAAAATGAGGGTTCTCCACTCAAATTGAGATGAAGTTGGAAATGATCCCGCCATCCGGCTCCTCCCCGCCTCATTGCCACCCCTCCTGCCAAAATAGACGGAGCAATGAAACATTAATCCTACGCAGCTTTATTCGCGATTTGTCCACATGGAAAGTTCGGAAAGACAAACACAAAAGAAAAGATAGTGTTGTCTCAATCTAATATTTGGAAATGTGTACTAAAAAATGAAAATGCATCTCATGGAAAAAAAATAAGTATTGAAATCGTGATCAATTTTGAAACATTTAAATTTTAGTTAAAATTAATTTTAATATATATAAATATTAATTCAAATTAATAGCAAAAATACTTTATACTATTAGTTATCACCAAATCAAAATTAAAGAAAAAAACTCCAATACTCTTAATATGAGTGAAATAATTGTTAGCAAGTATTTATGAGCTTTTTATAAAGTGTTATGGATTCGAATTAAAAATAAATTTATTAATAAAAATTTAAAAATTATTAAAGACTCAATTAGAAATTTAGCATGCATATTAATATTAACAAAAATAATGAAATAAATAGATTTTTTATATTGCTTCATCATTCCATCTTATAATCAATAATTTTTTATATTATTTTCATAATTATGTAATATTAATTCATTATTATTTTTCACAAATATATATATATATATGCCAAAATATATGAAATTTTCAAATATAAATTACTATTCTTAGATTAAATAAAAGTACATATGATTTTTCAAATACATCATTAGAGTCGGACAAGACAACCCATATTGTTATTTGTTTGAATAATGATAAAAGGTTGACAGCGTGAATTTGTTTTGTGATTGGTCCAGCCAATTATGTGGTTCATAAATGCTTTGTGATGGTCGAAACTCGAAATATCGTTCAATTAACCATTCACATCATTAGGATTTAGAAAATAAACAAATATTACTTAATTGCCATTCTATTGACGAATCCATTAACCTAAACTAAAATTATTTTTAATGTATAAAATTAATTCAAATAATTAAATCTATGTAATATAACACATTAAATAAAATTATTATTATTAATTTTTTTTTAATAGCATCGAAGCAAAAATCAATGATAGAGCCTGAAATTCTAGTCCGTGGAATACAAAAGTATTTAGTACAAATTTATAAATCAATTTTTTATAAAATAAAAATATAATTTTTAAATTATTTTTTGAGGTTTCAAATATCAAAGTTGTTAAATTAATTATTTTTTAAATATTGGTCCCTCTTTTAATTTTTATAGTAATTACTTATTTTAAGCAACTTAATCCGTGCATTGTATGTGGTACATTTTTTTAAAATATTTTTAGTAATTATTAATTTTATTTTTATAGAAAAATAAAAATAAATCTATCTTAATAAAAAATTGTATATTTATTAAATTAAATATTTTTGAATTATTTTTCCTAAAAAATATTTCTAAATTATTTGAATTTCATTTTTATAACATCTAAAAATTTTCCAATTTTAGAATTTAATTAAATTAATTTTGAGATCAAGTAATAAATTAAATTGAATTTGAGCGATTTAAAATATGTATAAAGTATAATAATTAATTAAACATATAGTAAAATATTAGTAAGATCGAGCAGCGGAATTAATTTATTGTATCGATTCCAACCTAAAGAAACACCCACGAACGACAAAGAATCATCCTGAGAGGAGTATTTAAATTTTTATCACGTGATGTGATAACATGTTTGACATTGTTAATTAGGGCATCATAGGTTGTCCCAAATCACAAAAGACAAAACTCTGCTCGGCTCTATTAGCGGCCTACCGGACTTTCCAATGCCAATTACTTTGAATATCACTTGTAGTTGTAGTTGAAGGTGTGTCTTTTTAGTTTATTATGTATGTAATTCTTGTTTCAGCTTATGGGTAATGAGGTATAGTGTTTATATACTTTCATTAATGTTCTGTCTTGTCGGATTACAACAATGAGAAATGGACAAGCCAAACTAATAAAATACATGTGTGAGAATCAAACAATTTTCTTTTTCTTTTTTAAATATCAATTAAAAAAATTGAATTTAATTACCTAAAATTTTCAAATCATACGTACACTTGCTATAAAATAGTAGGGCATACATAACTATAATCTATTAATAACTTCAAGATGCATGCCGTTACTACTAAATTAATTATAGCGGAGCATACAAAACTGTAATCTAATAATAACTTCAAGATTCATGTCTTTTGATTTCAGGATTATGCCTTAGCAATTTAATTTTTTTTTTTTATTTTATATCTCATTTCATATTTAATGTATATTTATGTTCATTATATTATTAATAAAAAATTATTATTTGTCAAGATATTTAAAAAAAAATGACGTGACACATAAATAATTATATGAAATAAAAAATAATATAAATGATTCAGATTGATATTTTAAAGCGAATTAAAATATTGAATTGATTTAGTATTATATTATAAATTCATAGCACAAACCATATTGAATCATATTGAAATTTTTAATTTGATATAATTGTTTATATCTGAACCAAAAATTATATAAAAATAACTATACTGATTCAAATCAAAAATATTGAATTGAATTGAATATTAACTATATATATATATATATTTCTTTATAATAATAATAACAAACAAAAAAAGTATTTTCTTTAAAAATTCGATTTTTCTGTTTAATTTCATAAGTGTTTCCACCTATTTATTCTTGTTTGATATTGATTCTCAAAATTTTAAGATCCAAATTTTTAATTATTTTTAGATAACCAAACAGTGCACAACCTTACTTTGTCTCTTTTTTTTCCCGATATTATCCATAATTTCATGTAAAAATTGGCTTAATTTTGCTTCTAATTACTATATAAATATAATATAATTATTAAACTTCAATTTATATAATTTTTTATATAGTTTTAAACAAATTTTATACTATTATTAAATATGACATTTTACAGTATGTAAAATATAATTAATTATAAAATTTTATTTGATTATCGTGTAAAATAATATTAAAGCTAGGATTTTTAATGTAAAAATTAAGTGATTTATTATATATAAATTGAAGACGAGTTTAATTATGAAATTAATCCTACATCGTAGTGAAAAGTTGAGGAGAGCACAAAGAATGAGCCTCATTACCTGCCATTAATTGCTTCACTCTGCCGGCCCTAGATGGAGATGGTTAGATATGATTAATTACAATATTAATTTATCTAATTAGTATATTCATACTTTTGAGATATAAAAATATTTAATATTAATGAATTATAAAAATAAATATTAATATATAACTAAATAAAAATTTTTAACTCAATTTAAATTTTTATAATTAAAATAATTTTAAAAAAATATTATTAAATAACACACTCTCTCCAAATCATCTAAATAACTCCTCTAATAAATTTCTACACATAATATATATATATATATATTGGTTTTGAATTTTAACTCTTTTCTAATGTCTTGTGCTAAAAAGTCAATTAATACAAGTTGTGCCCATGACTCCATGTTCCAATAATTTTATGCGGTTAGTATAATTTGAACCTTCTTGTCTCTTTCCTTATTTAATGTAATTTAAAAGGTAATTTAGGTAATTGACACGATCATCTTTTATTCTTCCACACCAGGAGACATAATTTGCACATTGTTTTTCATCTTTTTCCAATTTTTACCCAAAGTTATTGTGGCATTACGGAAATTATCCTTTTTTATTTATTTAGCATCAAGTGATATCAAATTTTTATGCACTATATTAACTTTTTCTCTCATATTCGTTAAATAATTTAGATGTTTTATTTTAATATATATCTTATTTATTATTCTATATTTTTTTTAATGATTCGAATTACATATTTTTAAAAAGTATTTTAATAATTAATATTTTTTATTTATAATATAGCATATAAAAAAAATGAGATAAAAAATAAAATATATAATAAAATAAATAATTTGTATTATTGAGTAAAGGAAAACAATCTATGCAGGGACTAAAAAAAATTATAAATGAAAAAAATTCTCAATTATAATCTGATATTGAGAATCAAATCCATACTAATAAGGAAATGAATAAACTTTCTTATTCAACCCATATCCTATTTTTCTTTTTTAAGTATCCATTATGCATTTTAGGTGTAGATTATTATTTATAACTAAAGAAAAAAAAAATGATTGGTTATACTAATAAAGAAAGCTATATGACAGCGACTTTCCAATGAAATTACCATCAGAATCTAATGCAATATTGATCTCTTTAGATTTATTAGATTTTTGAATAATTTGAGGAAAATAATACATTATGGATTCTCATGTCTTCAGGTAGTGTGTGTTTGTGTAAAGACCAGGCACATGGCCTTTTTATATTTGTTTTAATTTTTTTTCTCCCCTTCATTTGTAATATAAATATATATATATATATGCACATTATAAAAGCAATGGCAATGAATATCTTTAGCCATTCTATAACAAATTGAAAAGTTGGCATCCCTTTGTAGAAAAAGAAAAGTTGTATGCAAGGTTGATTAATTGGTTGATTCAATTAAATCCAATCGAATTAAAAATTAAATAAATTTAATTATAATTTTAAAAATAAAATTAAATTGAATTTTGAATTGAATCGAATCAAATAGAGAATTATCCAAATCAAAATAAACCGAACCAAATCAATATATTTTAATTCGGTTATTCAATTATTTTAATTTTTTAAATAAAATAAATATAAAATTTATTAAAAATATATATTTTTAAATAAATAAATAAATATAGATATGATATATATATTTTGATCAAGTCGATTATTTTAGTTTTATTTAAAAAAAATCAAATTGAATTAATTAAAATTTCAAAAAAATTAATCAAACCAAATTAAATTTTGAATTAAACTGAATCCATCAAACTAGATTTAATTCAATTCAATTTCCGATTTTCTCAATTTTTTTTCACCCATGGAGTTAAATTGATGTTGCATTATAATACAAAAATACCAACATATTTCAAGAAAACTTCTCTGCGATACACTGAGAAGCAGCATAGAGATAACAATGAACAACCAAAAATGAACAGAAGTTTTTATGAAACAGGCCTTTATTGAAGTTTGGCCTCTTTAAGTCCTAATTAATGGATTATTATGAAAGTTCGAGAGTGCTTAAAAAATATATTTTTTTCAGTTGGGCCAAATAGAGAGTCAATTGTGATAAAAATAAGGAGAGCAGGCCGAATCCAACCCAACAAGTAACAACTCCAAACCTCTGTACTTTGGACAATCTTCAGGCTTAGACTTTCAATCTCTAGTCCTGCTCTTGTGCCTCTTGTGGAGGTAACCTTAAACATTTTAAAAGTCTTATCTTTAAAGTCCAATCATAAAACTTTTATTAACCCTTTAAAAGATATTAAATTTAAACAGTATATATATTATTACTAATAAAACTTGAATTAATTTTTTTAGTTACAGTGGTAATTATTTTATCATACTTGAATTTAACTGAACACTAATTGAAAACTCAATTTATTTATTAATTTAATATTCTAGATCGATTTGATTAAAATTTAATTACTATAAATATTTTTGCGTAAAAAAGAAATAGACTAGATTGACGTATTATGAGTTGAAGTAATTACCCTTTTTAGTATAACTTTTATCAAATTGATTTTATAAAATTATTATTTTAAATACAAATTCTCTCATTTTATATCATTCTTTCATTCTAACTTTTGATCACTTAATCCAATTCTCAGGGAAAAAAAAAATTCTTCCCTATATTATAAAAATATTTTTATATCATATACTTAAATTAATAAATAAAAAAATATTTTAATTAATATAATTTTTATGTTGATTTTTTTATTTAGGGTAAAGATGCTCAAATTATTTTTTATTTTATGTATTATTATTATACATTTAATATAAGTGAAACTTTAATAGAAATAAATATATAAATGAGTGAATTTAGTGAAATGAAATTGACAAGTAAGTAAAAGACCTCATAACTATAGGAATGCACCCAATTTAGCTATTTCTATTTGAACTTGAACAAATTTATCATAAACCCAATAAATTAAAAACAATAAAGAAAAAAGGTAAAAGAAAGAAAACCACAACAACCACACATACAAAAGAAGGAAAATTTGACCTCCATCAGTAACTCTTTACTTGAGATTATTATTAGGATTTCCCTTTGGCCAAACCTATACTCCAAGTGAGCGACCACTACTTAACTCAAACCTGCACGCTTCATTGCGTAATTACACCTTTCACGCGTCACTCTAAATAAAAATCGAAGGTGATATTTTTTCTTTCATAAACTTACAAGCAACGCATCCTTTGATATTCACCGAAGTCACTATCGCTTATTTTTTTTTTACAGCAAGTTAAATAAGTGTCCTTTGCAGCTTTAAGAAATTCTGTCTAGTTGACGATAACTTTCTTTATAGCTTCTCTCATTCTCTCTTTAGCCTTTAGTTTTGTTGTGTGAGAGGAAATGGAAAAGTTTTCGGGTTTAAACCATTTGTTTATGACAATTTTTCTGTATAATTTCTCATCATTTATGGTCATCCCTGCCATTACTGACGTTACAATGTCTGCTATTTGTCCTGGAAGAGATCAATGTTCATTAGCCATTTACTTGACTGGATTTCAACAAGCGGTATGTGACCTCCAGCTCTCTCATTTCTTTCTTCATTTTTCCCTTTTTTCCAGTTAGTTATGAACATATACAAATTTTAATTCCATCAAGTTCATTTACAGAATTCACCAAATATTATGAAAATAATTTATCTTTTTTTTCGTTTTCTTTGTTGTTTCCTCCTCTGTCAATATATAAACATGTCTGAAGTAAATGCGACATGTTCTTCTTTGATTATAAAGTCTAGCTTCAAGAATTAAGCTTTAGACTTTCATTTTTATTTCTTCTTCTTATAAATTGACAGTTTTATAAACCATCCAAATACTGCTTACTTAAAACACATTGATTAATTCTATCTTTTTAATCTATTCTGCATATTCTGTTTTTCAAACAAATTTACTTTCCATTTTTAGTGGTTCAATCTTGAATTTGTTGGAAAGAGTGGATAGCAGAGATTGGATTCAGAAGTGCCTCCATTAGTGGACAGAATTCAAAACTCATGATTCTCACTTCATAGTTGCTGTAGTAAATGGGGGATCTAAAAGTCCAATTTCCAGTGTCTAATCCTAGGAAATTTCTCTTCAATTTCACAGACATGTCTTTTCAGCTCTATATGCAACAATATAGAGAAACTGCCAACTGCCCCATTGACATACATTAGTAGTTAACTGTAAAAGGCCCCACTTATATCGCTCATCAGCTGGGTAATAATTGTATTTGATAGGGAAAAAGCCCAGCCCAACCCAAATCCTTATCGGACTTGCAAGTCTTGTGGGCCTACCTCCAAACAAATTTTCTTTTTCGTAATACAATACAAATAAAGCATGTCTCGCCCTATCACAATCCATCACTGTTCAGTGTTCACTTGAAAAAAAAAAAAAATGGTAAAAACACAAGGAGAATAGGAAATGAAGTCGCCCTTTAAAGTTAAATTGATATCCGCTATCCCAATTACAATACTTAGTATGACAAAATGAAAAAGAACAAGTGACAAAATACTTAGCATAAATTTTATGTTATACACAATTACACGGCATATATCTATGTAATTACAATGTCATATATACTTTAATGGACAATTCCTTGTTGGTTATCTCTTTTACTTTAGACGTGCTCTTTTTATTGGAGATAAAGCTTTTGAAATTGAATTAAAGAGAGGTATGTACCTACTTAGAGAAAGAAGATATTATGGAAAAGTTAAGCCATCTCTTTTTAACAATCTTTATTTATAATTTCTCAACTTTCAGTGAGATTATTAGTGTCACCATCAAATATTAATTTCTCAATTTTATAATATCTATTGTTAAAGAGACAGCAATACTAAAAATGAACAATTTTCGGTAAGTAATAATCTCAAATTCTCTGTTTCTTATGGAAGGAAACTTCCGCTGGGTTATGGAAATGACATGACTATGATAATTATGAGCAAACCGCCGACATAAAGTGTGAACTGTGGTGACCCCAGCCAGGACCACATGTTTCACTGCTATAAAAAATTTTATGCACTTGGAGTTTTACATTTGGAAATTAGAACCCAACTCAACTTGTCTTTAGTATTGTTCCACTGTCCACCATTCGGAATGCCTTTTTATGCAGAATTTGTGAAAAAAACCATCACAGATTGGCCGTTTTCTTGTCTTCTTAGGCCCACTTTATTCGCTGCTTTTTCTAGTAAATGAAAAATTTATATCTGCTTTTTTAATTGACATTATCTTTGGTGTATTTGTATTTTATTTATGGTTTTGTTTTGATATGACTGCAATAAAATATAGATGCTTTGTGAATGGCGTTTTGTTTGCAATTAATTAATGATGAAGATGATGAAAATTGGTGATGATAAAATAGAAATGGTGTGATTTTATGCAGATCATAGGACTGGGGACATTGGTAATGATGCCTTTGGTAGGGAATCTATCGGACAAATATGGAAGGAAAGCTTTACTTGCTCTGCCTATGGGTCTTGGCATAATACCCTTAGGTAAGCAAGCCATTTAATTATATTAGATTTTTAGATTTAACCAACTTAATTTTTAGCTTTATCTTTAATCAATAGCATATACTTTTTTACCAATTTAGGGTGCGAAAGTCAATGGAATTGTTGGTTAGTGAGTCGTTAGTTTTGATTTGATTATATAAAAATGGATTAGCAAACCATCTGGTCCATGAATTTCCATCTGAGGAAGCTCTACTTCCGTTTTGTTTTGTTGATTCCCATTTATGGGCCCCAAAACTTGCCTTTTCTTGTTTCTTTAGGTGTAAGAGGTGGATAGCAAAATGTGTAGGTGCAATGTTGCTTTTACTTTATTATATATGTTTGTTTGCTACACAAGCTGATTTTTACATTTATTAGGAAGCTGGGGCCTTAAAGTATATAACTTGCCAACTTTTGATAATAATAGAGCAGTTCTGACTGAAGTCACGTGTATTTGACAAATAATAATCAAAACCCAACACATTATACATAGAAAAAGAATGGCCATATGATAGCAATTGACATTAATTTTTGAAGTGAATTTTCTTCACTTGTTGAAAATTGAAGCGATTGACATAAATATTTACATCATCATTTGAAATATGCAAGGGATCATTTACTTCTATTATGTCATTTTTACTACAAATATTGGAGCTTTGATCATTAATTAGTATATACTTATTATATATTTTAATTTGAATAAAATTTTATATTTGAGTCTTTCTTATTATTTTTTTTGAGTGAAAGATTGAATGGGTGATTTATTACTCTGCATAATAAAATATGATTGCAGCTATATTGGCATACAACAGAACAAGATACTTCTTCTACGCATATTATGTGCTAAAGACATTAACTGCCATGGTTTGTGATGGAAGTGTCCATTGCCTCGCTCTCGCCTATGTGGTAAAGCCACCTTCTTCTTCTTCTTGTCTGCTCACCTTGGGCTTGGTGACTTTGTTGTGAAAATTTCTTCCGCAATCTTACATTTGACACATAAACTTTTTAAAGATTATAACAGCCCATTGTGTATTGTTTTGGGCCATAAAGAAAGCCCGATTAAGAAAACCACAATCCACAATATACAGTGGGTTTTAAACAAAAGCAATTAAAAAAATTCATTAAGACTCTGTTTGGAGGTTGGAGTAAGAAAGAAGTAAGGAAAATGAAATTGGATAAAAGTTTTTATATATTTGAGAGTTTAATTAATTTAGATAATAAAAAAATTAAGAGATTAATTATCTTTTAAATTTATATTTTTTTTTAAATTAAAAGAAATAAGAGAATTTTTTTATTTAATATTAATTTTTTTTTAAATAATATTATGTAAATCTCTTATTTAGGTTATTAAAATTAAATAAATTTAAATTTAATTTAAATATTTATTAAAATTTAATACCTCAAAAAATAAATATTTCAAATATTATTTTTTACATAATTATTTTAAATCTATTATATTTACTTTTTATTTAAAATTTTTATTTTTTTAAATTTAAAATCTAAAATTTTAAATTCAAATTCATACAACCAAACACAATATTATTTTATTTTTAATAAGTAATACTTAAATTTTTAAATAAAAAAATATTTATTAATCATATTAAAAATTGTTTTTTTCCTTTTTCATGAAAAAAAGAAAAAAACTCCCAAAGATTGTGTAAAACGCTATCATTTTTCCCTCCAAAGTCCAAATCTGGGACCATTTTCATTTTGTTTGGGGAATTATTTGTCAGGCGGACAATGTACCTGAGGGTCGGCGAGCGTCGGCGTTTGGAATCCTTTCAGGGATTGGATCATCGGCGTTCGTTTGTGGAACACTCTCTACTCGTTTCCTCTCTACAGCCTCCACTTTCCAGGTCTTTTTCAGTCTCTCTCTCTCTGCATTAATTTTATAGTTTTATCTTAACAAATCGCAGTTGAAGATCTTTGATTTATGGATAATCCATGTATTAATTAGGTTGCGGCCTCAGTGGCAATCATAGCCATAGTTTACATGAAGGTTTTCCTTCAGGATTCAATCGTTGATATAAAACTTTCTACACCAATACTCTCTAATGGAAAGAGTGAAGTTGATACGATTGAAAATTCAAGTAAGAATGTTCCTATTTTCAAATCGATGCCTTCCTTGGACGATACACTATGCTTGCTCAAGAGCAGGTTAGTGGATCTTTCTTGATCTCGCATTATGAAAGCTTTAAATTCAAAATTATGATTTTCATAAATTGATCTGTTATTAGCACCTAATTTCCCCATAATATTAGTTAATCTTTCATTTTTGTCTCGAATAATTATATATAAATATTTTTGTTTGCAGTGTTACGTTCTCGCAAGCTGCTGTAGTTGCATTTTTTATCAATCTTTCAGATGTTGGCCTTCATGCTTCATTATTGGTACCTCCCTAACTTCACACATATTAGACCTGCACTTATAGGATTAGGCCATAGATCAGCATCAGTTTCATATTTTCAGTGTATATGATATGGTTGGTTGTGGCTTACCTAGGGATTATTTAAAGCTGAAAATATGCTCTATGTGATACCCCATTGTAATGGCCTGATGTTGTATCTTGCACCTAGGATTGAAAGGCAATGAGCCCTAAGTTGAAGGTTCCAGTTGGAGGTTTCATATAAGTGTAAATCAATTTGTGGTTTTTAGAAAATCACTAAAAGATAAGTGGTGACTCAGGGTTTGGAATCTTAAACCGAATCAAATATTACATATCTATGTAGAACTAGGCTTTGAAATTATGTTTTTCCTCCCCTGCAGTACTACTTAAAGGCAAGATTTCACTTTAATAAGAATCAGTTTGCTGACTTAATGGTAATTTCTGGGACTGCTGGGACCATTTCACAGGTATAATTTCCACTGCTTTGTTTCAACTTTCTATTCAGTGATACACATTTGGTCTTTTTCTTCTTCTTCTTTGCACCTTTTTTACATAGTGTATTCCTGCATTCATTTACTGTTGATCTGAAAGTTGAAGTGGCCTTGCAGTTGGTTCTCATGCCCATACTGGTTCCTGCTTTAGGAGAGGGAAAATTGCTTTCAATAGGGCTCTTTTTTACATGTGCAAATGTAAGTACCTTGTTTTATATTGTTTTTGATTTGTTCATATAATGATCACCCATTGAGATTCAAGTTGTGAGTAGTTTCACTATGAGCTTCTTAAATCCTAATAAAGGTAATTACAGAAAGTATATTGGTTGAGTGATTATGGCTTCATGTGCAGATGTTTCTTTACAGCATTGCGTGGGCTGTCTGGGTATGCATTTGCAACTTACCTATTATTCCTTTAGATCTATGATTTAGCTAATTTATATTATGTCTTAGTTTCTAACATTTCAAAAGCCGATAGGTCCCTTATGTTGCTGCTGTGCTTTCAATTTTGTTTGTGTTTTCACAACCATGCGTGAGTTTCTTCCTTCACTTCTCATAAAAAAGTTCTTATTAATTGTTCGAGCAATAATTTCTGAATAACTTCTTAAAAATGATTTGCAGATGCGGACCATCGTGTCAAGGCAAGTTGGGGCATGTGAGCAGGTAGAATTCGAATTCTTGATAAGTGGCTTTATTATTTTCGTTGATAGATTGTGTTTCAAGCTTCAACAGTATGTTTTAGAAAGTTAAAAGTTTTCTTTATCCCAGTAAAAGATTTGTTTATAAAACAAACTAAATTATATTTTCTGGTCAAGCTGACAGACAAGGAGGAAAGAAAAATTTATAGATTTTACTCGTAAGAAGAAAGCCATCTCAATATGCTTGAAGTGCCCCCTTTTAAGCATATAGATTTGCTTTGTTCGCAAGAATTTCTCATGATTCCTGCATTTTTCTGCAGTCCTGTTTATCATATGGTTTTAATGTATATACTGTTTTCCTTTTTCAGGGGAAGGCTCAAGGATGCATTTCAGGCATTAGTTCCTTTGCAAATGTTCTATCTCCCTTAGTGTTCTCTCCTTTAACAGGTGACTGGAAATTTAGTAGATGATATATTGTCAGGCCCAAAAGTAGATACTGACAAGGCTGAATTATTTTCCAGCTTTGTTTCTATCTGAAAGAGCACCATTTCATTTCCCTGGTTTCAGTATTATGTGCGTTGGATTTACATCGGTAAGTACTCGTACATTATTCTGAGGATACATGTAGCTTTTTATTTCGTAACTTGCTACCTATTTTCCTAAATAAGCTGTGATTGCAATCTGTAAATATTAACCTTCCTAATATTACATGCTACCTATTTTCCTAAATAAGCTGTGATTGCAATCCGTAAATATTAACCTTCCTAATATTACATAAATGTCTGAAGTAGTAGTGGTCTATCTAGGACCAGCCTGCCAAAAAAAACCTGGCCATAAATTTGACAGATGTCCAAACTGGTATGCTGATAATGAACCCGCAAATCTAGGCATCACATAATTCTTGCTCCTGTAAGCTCAGTTTTTGAACGACCTATGTTACTTCACCTGCATCTTAATGTGAATGGACATCAGATAAAGTTAAGATGAAGTTGTGACCTTGGAACTCATCTTCTTCTAGTCTATAGGCATTACCTTTATTAGCTCTAGCACAACAATAAGGTAACGGGATAAAATCCTGAGAACAATTTCACCATCAAAAAGCAGGGAAGGGTAGCATATGATAAATGACCCTCCCCTGTCTACATTGTTAATATATGTGAGTTCTGGTTATCTGCATGAATATGTGAATTTGTCATCGAATTCAAGGCTATCATCTTTGCTTATTACTATCAGATTTATACCATTTGTTCATTATTTAGTGATCTTTTGTACTCTTCTTTGTTGTGTTATGTAGATGATAGCCTTGATTCAAAGCATGATGATAAGGGTGGCCCCTCCGATTTCAAATGAGAGGGTCAGTAATCCCAATTATGTGGATGCCTAATCATGACAAGGGTGGCTCAAACTGAAGAGTTGCTTTCTGTGTTAGGGGTAGCCTGGACTTGAAGTCGAAACCTAGCACTAGCCATAAGGTTTTAAATCATTTTCATAATATAGGTGGGGAGTTTATCTCATTGAAGTAGCATTCAGCAGACGAGAGTCAAGACGTCAGAATCTAAGTTGTGTGGAAGTGGATCAATGATAACCGCGATGGAGTTTGTTGGTCCATGTTTAATCAGCTACATGTTTTTTTGGTAGTTCATGTTTATTAGTCAGGTGTGACAAGAAATAGAAAAGCTCTCTGATCGTATTTTAGGCAATGATCTTGTAAGAAACATTTTGTTTTAGTCCTGCCTTCTTTTAATTCATCCATGGTTTGTTAAATATATGATCGACTGAGAAGGGAAATTCTGTCTAGGAAGGACTGAGTTGTGCTCTTAAAAGCTTTTGAATGTGCATATCTTCTCTCTGGTTTTTTAACTTCAATTGATATTTGAATTTGAAAATTTCCAGTTTTCTGAATTTCGGTAGTGAATCAAACTCGAAGAGCTGATGATTAAAAAAAAAAAAATGATTTGCACGTCAGGCTTCCATTTCCAATTTCCAATCCAACTGAATGTTAATATTTAACCGGCTACAGGGATTACTGTGACAAAATCACAGCTTAGATTTTTTATATTTTAAAAAAATTTTGTAAAAATTATAATATTTTTTATAACGAATTTAATGAAATATTTTTTGTATAAAAATTAAGTGATTTAAAAATATATATTAGAAATATGTTAAATCTAAATCATTAGATTTTAATAATATAAATTTAACACTCTTATATTATATTTTTTGAATTTATTTAATTTTTGTTTCATATAAAAAATATGTCAATACATTTATTATAAAAAATATTATAATATTAAAAAATTTTTAAATTCTAAAAAATTTATACAAGAAAAATTACTATATTTTTAAGACAACAATCCTCATCTCAATTTAACCATCCAAATTATGACAGGTACCATCACTATTTCCTAAAGTCAGATCCTTCGCCTCCACGGCTGCCGCTGCCTTCACGTGTTCATATACCACAACTAACTTTATCATCACCCCAGCGACTTTACAGGCATTATCCCTGCACTGCCCATTACCTATCCTATCCCATTTTTTTTTTTTTCAAATATTCCATAATTTAAATGGATCAAATCTAATTGACATTAGAATTAATAACATATATTTATACTCCTACATATTAGATTATAATTTTATTTTGAGAGCATTTGATAACTCAATTGTTAAATTAAAATTTTATTAGTCAAATAATAAATTTTGTTAATAATAAATTTTACTGAAATAATTTACTAGTAGTAGCTTAATAAAAAAAAAATTAATTTAGAAATTCAAAATTCATTAATAGTGTCACTTTTAAATATAAAAAATACAAAAATTCTATCCTTATAAGTAATTTTAGATTTTCGAATTGAAAATTTAAATACTTAATTTATTATTAAATAAAAAATTCATGTAAAATTGTGAAATTTTCAGTTGCACTAACCAAATCTAACATGTAAACCTTAATAAAATATGCCTTAATAATGAAAGTGAAACTATATAAAAGGGAACGCAAAAAAGATTAATCTAATTTACAACAATTTTTTTTTAGTAGAAAAAGAAATTAAATTTAAATTTGTTATTTATATATAATTATTATTAGATTATATTTTAATATTTAATTTATAATAATTTCATTGCCAAACAAAATGCTACTTAGGTTATGTTAATTTTATTTCAAAATTTTATATTTTGGTTTGATTTATAAGAAATTTATTTTTCTAAAATAAAAAAATAATTTATTAATTTAGACATCCATTTTTACATGACTAAGGGCCTATCTACTGTAACTGAGGTGTCAACGTTCTAAATTTCCTTTTTAATGAGGTTGGACTATTATTTCCCTTCCAAATTTTATAATTTTATCTTAATTTTTGATATACATATCCTTAATATAGACATCCATTACATGTATTCTCAAAATTTATAAATTTATTTTATTATTTTATAAAATTTAAAAGAATATGATAGATGTTTAAGTAATATATATATATATATATATATTACTTGTTTTATTAAAAACTTAAAATAATATTTCTTTAAATAATTTATGAAATATTGTTTTATTATATGAAAATTTAAAAAAAATTTATATTCTTATTATTTTTAAATATTTTTATACATATTTGATTTTTTCATATATTATCCTTATTATAAATAATATACTAAAATACTTAATTTTATTATTACATAGAAATACGCTATTTTTTATTTAAATATTTTTTATGATAAATATTATTTCTTTTGTAATTTTATAAATATAAAAAAGATAAATTCTTAAAAAAATATATATATATAAATTAAAATTTATTTGCAAAAATTACTATAATTTATAATTAAATATAAATCATTATTTTTTTAAAACAATCAGAAAATAATATATTTTATTTTGCAATTTATTTTTATTATTTTAAAAAAATTATTAATAGAAACAAATAAAATTTATAAGGGGTAAGTAACAATTTTTTTTTTTTTTAAGTTAAAATTCATTTATATTACACAGAGATAAAGGATAGTGGATGTGTGAAAAAAATTGGACTGAAAGTAGAAAAAAAAATAAAAAATACTGCATTAATACCTATCCACGTGTCTTATTGCTGTTAATAATTAAATTAACACCCAGGAGTTCCATTGTACGACCCCATTATCTTTCTGTTGGAGAACCTCGCGCCAGCAGTTTTTGCGGTTGGCTTCGCCGGAGAAACCAAAGGAACAGAAGCTCTATACCTAACTGCGCCACATTAATTACTCATTTCCTTTTCGATACGCAGCCTTTTCTCCGGTTGCTCCGCTGATAGCCAACTTCCTCTTCGACCTTATCAATTTAATTGTTTTTGCCCTTGCATTTTATTTGGTCTTTGTTTAATGGCGGACGAGACTTTCGATAGCGGAGCATATCTTTACGGTGACCTTGATTTGAAGATCATTGAAGCTCGCAGGTTACCTAACATGGATTTGGTGACTGAGCATATTCGCCGGTGTTTTTTAGCCTTCGACAGGTGCCGAAAACCTTGCATTGAAGAGATCAAACGCGAGCACCAACATAAAATCATCACCAGCGACCCTTACGTTACGGTTTGTCTCGCGGGTGCCACGGTGGCTCGCACACGTGTAATTTCCAATACACAGAATCCCTTCTGGAACGAACATTTTAATATTCCGGTCGCTCATCCGGCCACTCACGTGGAGTTTCACGTCAAAGATAATGACGTTTTCGGCGCTGATTTGATTGGAATTGCAACTGTTCCGGTTGAGAAGATCATTTCCGGAGAAACGGTAAGCGAATGGTTTCCGATAATCGGTCCTTACGGAAAACCGCCGAAGCCGGACTCGGCAGTTCGTATAGAAATGAAATTCATTCAATGCCAGCTAAATCCGTTGTATCAGTACGGCATTGCCGCGAATCCGAATAATTTCGGCATTCAAAATTGTTATTTCCCGGTCCGGCACGGCTGCTCCGTTACGCTTTATCAGGACGCGCACGTGCCGGACTCGCTGTTGCCGGAGATTAAATTGGAGAACGGTGACTTATTTAGGCATGAGAAGTGTTGGGAGGATATTTGTCACGCAATACTAGAGGCGCATCACATAGTGTATATAGTGGGTTGGTCGATTTATCATAAGGTGAAATTAGTGAGAGAGCCCTCAAGGCCATTGCCTAGCGGTGGGAATTTGAATTTGGGGGATTTGCTGAAGTACAAATCGCAAGAAGGTGTTAGAGTACTGTTGCTGGTTTGGGACGATAAGACTTCTCATAGCAAGTTCTTCATTAATACGGTAATGCAATTTTTTTCTCTTTTGAATTTTGTTTTCTAATGGGAAATAATTTTTTGGATTATGGATTACAATTTGGGTAACTTTTTTAGCTGCACAGGTCCTTAATTTTTGATTGAGATTAGAGATTTTAAATAAAATGTTTTAATTTTGAATGGAATTTGGAATGCAGAAAGGAGTGATGCAAACGCATGATGAAGAAACGCGCAAGTTTTTCAAGCATTCTTCTGTTAACTGCGTGTTATCGCCGCGATATGCCAGCAGTAAGCTTAGCCTTTTCAAGCAACAGGCATGCTTATACAGTGTTCCATTTCCTATTGTATCATACTTTTGTTAGTTTTAGGGTAAATTACTCTCATGATCACCAAACTTTGCCAATAATTCTAATTTGATCACCAAATGAAAAATTCTTTTAAATTTTTTTTCACGGATGGATCATCGAGACAAAAAGTGGCCATATCGGATCACGTACCATCATAGTCAGCGACACGTGTCAAAGAAGGGTAAATTACACCCGTGATCATCAAACTTTGCCAATAATTCTAATTTGATTACCAAACGGAAAATTCTTTTAAAATTTTTTTCACCAACGGATCAACGAGATAAAAAGTGGCTAGATCGAATCACGTACCATCATAGTCAACGACACGTGTTAAAGAAATGTCACATCACTGCCACATCAGCGACATGTATTTCGATCCGGCCGGGTGATCCATTGGTAAAAAAATATTAAAATTTAATAATTAATCTGAAAGAATTTTTCGATTTGGTGATCACATTAGGATTATTGACAAAATTTGGTGATCATAATTTACCCGTTAGTTTTAGCTTAAATAATAACAGCTGCATGTTTATATCATTGTTTAGAGTAGCTTTTGCTGTTTTCTAGGGCTTAGACAAGAGCATGTATTGTGTATTTGTTGCTTTCATCTTTGTGACTTGCTCTTTTCTCTTGTTATTAATAAGCTTGTTAGAAAGGTGAAGGAAGTAAAAGATGAATTTAGTAATACAAAATTGACAAATTCAAATTCATACTTGTTATTTATTTTATAATTTCTCTAACTAATTCATTGCAGAGCTTGAAGTTCATTCTTAGGCCATTCAATTCTTGGCTTAAATGACAGTTTCTTTGGAAATAAAAATATTCCTTGCCTGTATCTATGAACAGTCTCTTACTAAAACATTAATTTGAAAATGACATGAATGAAAATCTATATCCTAGCTAATAAATGGTACGTAATGGTTTCATGGCATTGTTTGCGTGATGATTTATTTCTCTAGTGTCTTCAATGTCTATAAATTTAATGGAAGTAGTTTTTATAAGTTTTGTGGTTCCAAATATGTGCATTTCTTATAGTTTTAGCATCAATAAACTATCTGGAAAAGCTAACTCTCTTTTCTAATCAGAAAGAAGTTTTTCTCACAGTTTTCACAATTACATACCTTCAGGTTGTCGGTACCCTCTTTACGCATCATCAGAAATGTGTGATTGTGGATTCACAAGCATCTGGTAATAATCGGAAGATAACTGCCTTTATAGGAGGTCTAGATCTTTGTGATGGCCGCTATGATACACCAGAACATCGGTTGTTTCGGGATCTTGACACTGTATTTCAGGATGATTATCATAATCCAACATTTTCTGTGAGTATTAATTATTCTATCTTCAGTATTTCTTCTTAACCTAGAAGATTTACAGATAAAAATTTAAGTATTGGATTTTGAAATCACCTTGCTCTATATTGGTTATCATGGAAAATAAGTAGTGTCAGTTTTTCCAACCATAAAATATAAAATGTACGTTTACTCCCTTCTTCATGAAGGTAAATAAATATTTATTCTAGCCATGATCCTTTTGTCCCTTGAGATTGATGTAGAGAATAACCTCCAGTAATAGGGACAATGCTACCATAGGACCAATGTGTTCCAGGGCATGCAACTGCATGATTGGCAATGATCCAGTATGAGTTCTTGTCTTATGCAGTGATTAGTTTTCTTTTACATTTATGGTGTTGTTCTTTGATCTCTGGCTCTTACAGAATAAAATTTCTCTTTCTTCTCATTTCATCTTTAAATGATAGGCAGGAACCAAGGGTCCACGACAACCGTGGCATGATTGGCATTGCAAAATTGAAGGTCCTGCTGCATATGATATTCTTACAAACTTTGAGCAGAGGTGGAAAAAAGCCTCAAAATGGTCAGAGTTTGGACGACGTTTTAAAAGGGTAACACATTGGCATGATGACTCTTTAATAAAATTGGAACGGATTTCCTGGATACTTAGTCCTGGCCCATCAGTTCCAACAGATGATCCTAAATTATGGGTTTGCGACTCGGATAACCTTGAAAACTGGCATGTTCAGGTTAATTAATATGCTCTATCCTAAGAAAAGCTTCTCTACATTTTGTTAATGATGTTACGTAATCTTACTAGTTTTGTAAATTGACAGGTTTTCCGGTCTATAGATTCTGGATCTTTGAAAGGGTTTCCTAAAGATGTTTTTCATGCCGAGGCTCAGGTTAATTAATGCTAGACTAATATATTAATACAGTAATATCTGTCCATTGATTTTACCATGATCCTTGCTGTGTTTCACTTGATAAATTTTGTGGCGTTTTCTATTATTGCAGAATCTTGTTTGTGCTAAAAATCTGGTGATCGATAAAAGCATTCAAACAGCATACATTCAGGCAATCAGATCTGCCCAACACTTTATATATATTGAGAATCAATATTTCATTGGTTCATCATATGCGTGGCCCGCTTACAAAGATGCAGGTTTTAGCATAATCTGTTCTGCTTAGATACTTATTTTTCCTTTCCCCCCAAAAAAAAAAAATTCTGTTGGTTCTTATTTGTCCATCAAAGTTATTTATTTGGTATGGTTAGGGGCTGATAATCTAATTCCTATGGAGTTGGCATTGAAGATTGCTAGTAAAATCAGAGCAAAGGAGAGATTTGCTGTTTATATTGTCATACCAATGTGGCCTGAGGGTGTTCCCACTTCTGTCTCTGTGCAAGAAATTCTCTTTTGGCAGGTAATATGACATACATTTTAGTTCTGTAAGCATAAATTGAGGGTGATAAAAAGTGAATACAAAGAAGCTACGTGGATTTCAGCTGCATTTCTTTAGGGAAATTAATATTAATTGACTGCACTTCATTCTTTGAGTACTGATGAAAAAGCAAATACATAATTCACCCATTATTTCTATGTTAATTTCAGCATCAGCCAATCAGAACCTTGAGTCTTTTGGGCAATCCTGGTTTCATTTCCAGGATGCAGAAATCATGATTATTATTTTCAGAACATGTATTTTAGCCATGGAACTGACATTTTTTCTTGATTTTACAGGGACAGACTATGCAAATGATGTATGAACTCATAGCAAAGGAATTGAAAGCCATGAATCTTGAAAATTCACACCCGCAAGACTACTTAAATTTTTATTGTCTTGGTAATCGGGAAGAACTTCCAAAAGAAATATTGGATTTAAGTGATAAATCTCCCAGTTCCGGAGAAGCGGTAATCATGCTATATGGAACTTATTTTCTGCTTAATATATTAATTATGTAGATTTGTTAGTTTAGAATATTAGGTCAATGTGATTTGTTTTAGTTGGTTCAGTTAGGTCTTAAGAAAACCAAGGAGTTTAGAATATTAGGTCAATGTGATTTGTTTTAGTTGGTTCAGTTAGGTCTTAAGAAAACCAAGGCTAGTTTTTTTTACTTGTTTCCACTTTAGATTTATGATCACTCCTTCCAAGCACCACACAATACTTCGTATAAAGCTAGCTTGGAACTACTGACTCTTTGCCAAATAAGTCCCAGCTCAGGAACTAGATAGGGTTATCTTCTTTGTTCTAATTTTAGTACAGATTTGTTCATTAGTTTCAATAGATAGACATTTTTGAAACAATATGAACTCCAAAGAGAAGATATAAACTTCTCAAAAAAAAGGGGAAGGAAATGAATATAATCACATACGGAACAGGCAGAAGAGTAAGATTATGGCTAAGCAAACAAGAAAAATTCTTGCCTACAGCATGGTCAGAAATTCCGGTACCTGTGCTTTTTGCAATGTAGGGCACATTGATAATTCATCTATGGTTAATTCTGGCAGTAGAATTCAGATTCATATTATGATCTCTATTCTGGCTTAAGTTGTACAGAGTCGGTACTTTCATCTGTTATCCATTAGTCACAATTGAGGTTTGCTGAAGGATATTAAGAACCTTTGAGTAGGGAATACAATAGAGCCTGCTTACTGGATGTTTTCTCTATGTTTTTTTTCCCAAAAAAAAATGTTTTGCACTCTTTTGAAATGCAAAATATAGATGTGATAATTTTACTATGTAAAATTTTTCAGGTTTCAGACTCTAAAAAATATCAGCGTTTTATGATTTATGTACATGCCAAAGGAATGATTGTGGATGATGAATATGTAATATTGGGGTCTGCCAATATTAATCAACGGTCTATGGCTGGTTCAAGAGATACTGAGATAGCAACGGGTGCATACCAGCCCAAATACACTGGAGGCAACAAGAAGAGACATCCACGAGGCCAGGTTTGTGCCCCTAAAATCTGATACGATGCTTGCATTAGCTTCATTGCTTCACTCTGGGGTAAGCCAGAGGTTGCAGATAGTTACTTTCTGTTGCTGCATGTGCAAGTCAAGTTTTATATATATATATATATATATATATATATTTTATTTTATTATTATTTTTTAAGATCTGTTTCTTAGAATTTAACCAAAGCAAGCCAATTAAACAATATGATGCATCTTCAGGTATATGGATACAGGATGTCACTCTGGGCAGAGCACTTAGGATTGGTTGATAGATTGTTTGAGGAGCCTGAAACTTTGGATTGTGTGAAGACTGTGAACAGGATTGCTGAAGATAACTGGAGGAGGTTCACAGATGAGGAATTTTCATCGTTGCAGGGGTACCTTCTTAAATACCCTTTGGAGGTAGATAGCCATGGAAAAGTAAGCCCCTTGCCTGGACAAGAGAATTTCCCAGATGTTGGTGGGAAGGTGATCGGGGGACGGACAACCCTTCCTGATGCGTTAACCACATAACAGGTCCAGGTTTCTGTTTTACGTTTCACAATGTATTTCTTACACTTGGTGAGAGACTACACAGAGAGCCTTTTGGAAGTCTCTGATGAATTTTACTTGGAGCTGCTACTGACATTGCCAATCTGTTGTACAGAATATAATGCCATTGTACTATTTCTCAAATTGAGTTTCAAGAATGATGGGAATACAAAGTTCAAAATTGACGAGTTCAACATCTAAATTTTGGCCAAGAATGTGAACTTCAAAAATAAGTTTTTTTTAAGCTCATTCTTTTTTTCTCTGCTTTGTGGCAAGAGTTTTCCTAGTTTATGTTATTCTGTGGCAACAAAAATGGAAAATAGAAAAACAATTGTGAACAAAAAAGCATACCAATGAATAGATAAAACGACGACTTCACAAAACTACAATGTTAAATTAAGAAAATGAAAATCACAAAGGCATTGTACAAATTGGGATCAATCCATACATCTATCTCATCATCCTCACAATTAAGATTTAATCAGCTCTTCTACCTCACCAAAAAACAAACAAGAAGAGTAATGGTGTAAAGTGGTGGAACTGGAAGAGTTCTACGTTACAGTACCCCAGTCATTAGTTGGGGTATGAACTGAACTAGGGTTCCATATCTTAGTAATGGAGTGCAGAAGTGTGTTTTTCTCCTCCACAAATGCAATTACTCATGTCCCTATGATCTTTTTCAATCAAACCCTCTAAAACATTGCAAATGTGGTACAGTTGATATTTTTCTACTAGATATTTTAGCCATGGCAACTACAGGTGAGGGCGGCAGTGGCAAAAGCAATTGGCATGTAAACCGGAAAGGGCAAATATCCTTGCCAAAAAGACGAATTAATAAACCCCCCGAGGGGAAAATGTTACTCAAAGTTTCGCAAACAAACAGATCATAATTCCGTCTAAATATCACATTTAACCACACGATGCCATCTAATTAACCATTTCAAATTTATATGAACATTCATATCCAAAACAGAAAATTATTGCCTACTAAGAATGCAGAATTTAAATCGCCAATCCTCTTCCAGTTTAGACATTCATTGATGGAAAAACAACCTAAATTCCAATAACACAAACTTAAAGAAGCCACAAGATTACGAAAGTTAGAACACCTGCACATACATTACATCATCATCTCAATGCACTGCAATAATTAAACACATGAGAGGGGCACCTGCCCTTCTGCAATAATTATCTAGTTGACATCTCCAAAAACAATGTTCAGCTCCTAAAACGGAAATTCTGCCCTGTACGAGTTTGTGGAAGTGAGAGGGGGAAGAAATGTACTTTTCATGGGCTCCAAACAAATACAGAGAACCGAAGTATCATCATCATTCAAGATTTCAAGCAGATCAACTTTACCGCTTTTTATATTCACTAACCACTCAAAGCCAACAAGTCTAGAAGAAGCCTATCAATAAAATAAGAATTTAAAAGCCTACATTTTTTTCCCACCACTAACCCCAGTTCTAAAACCGCTCTCCAATTGAAGTGACTGTTCATAGGAATAAAAATGACAATACCAGGTCAACAACCAATTCAAATTAAATAGATCCAGTGTATAAAAGGAAAAGGCGCACACACACCAAATCCCAGTGGTACCTCATGAAAACTATGAATTATCTACCCTCTACATATTATGGCTTTTAAAAGATGTTTATTTTTTCAATCTCAATTTTGTTGACCATGATACAGTGGGTCGTGAAGAAAACAGGACGTTCATATAATTCTGTTGTACCAAACCAATCATATGACCTAATGCGTTCCCTTGCTGGTAGATTATCAATCTTTAACATCAACAATTAACTCAGTTAAGCATTAACATTGAAGAATAGCCAATAGTTTCTCTAATAAAGTTAGTTTCCAACCACATTGTATTTGTATTAATAGCAACATTAATCTGAAACAGTTGGTTAATAATGGTAACTATAACTATTACGCCAGCTTTATTTGATTTCCATTTATATGCCTATTGAGCAAGCATGGTTACAAAATTCTTGTCTGCATTGCATTCTAATACATTAATCAAAAGAAACAAGGTTCAAAAGATTATATTCAAGGATAAGATTGCAAGACAGCAAACTATCAATCATGAACAAATTCCTCCACACTAGGGGTAACATATTCTATCCTGTATGTTCATATAAGTAGTTCAAACTTCTAAAGTCTAAATGCATCAATATCCGCTAGAAGGATATATGTTTCCACCAAATGCAAATTTGAGGGACATCTATGCGCTTTAGAAAAATGTATCACGATAATCATTTCAACAAGACTTTTGTTTCCTTGTGTTCATCTAATTTTTACCCAATAACAAAGGCTACCTTTTACTTTCAGAGTTAGCAATAAGTTCTAGAGCCAACTCCACGACAATTCAAAAATATCAGAAACACAAACTGATCTTTTAAAAAAAGTGGGGAAATTAATCCATCATAACTTATACAATTACTTCCTAAATTCCATCAATATCACCACAGCATAATTCTTATTATCATATAAACATTGTTCCATGTTGTCATTATGAAAATTAACTACAAAAAGTATAAAAAACTATTTAGTTTGAAGTGAATCAAGACTTATTAAATACACTAACCCATCAATTAAAAGATAAGTAAGAGACTATATACAATCATGATACAAATCAGTTCCAGTATAAGAAATAAATTTACATTGTAAAATCCAACATTTCACCTCTTTAGATTGGGAAAGCATCATTTCTATCATCATCGTCATCATCCAAATCAAACAACTTGAATCCACCATCCCATCTTGCATCTTTATAATTGAAGCTCGGGTTCACATAGCACTTCATCTCGTGAAACAGGTTTAAGTTATCCACCAGCTTATGAAAAATATTGCATCCACAGCACTACAAAACAGACATATAATCCAAGTTAAAAACTAAAAACTAAGGGTGTAATTGGTACGGGCAAAGAGGGTTAAAAGTTCACCATAAACTTTTAATCATGTTTGTTTGCACATTTACAAGAAGGAGAAAAATTCAACTCAAAATGAGGGTCAATATTTTTATTTTATGTTTTTTTGAAAAAAATCAGTTTCTTACTCCTTCAATTTTTAACCCTTTTTTTTCACCCCAAATCAAACATAGCCTAACTAGAAAAACGAGAAATCCGAAACCTCAATTAGAAAGAGAGATAAAGTCACCTGAACGAAAACAGTGCCATCGGTATAGGCGTGAGGATTAATAGCACGAGTAGTCCTTTGACCGCAAACGTTGCAGGTGAAGGCAACGCGCATTCTCCTGCGTGGCGATTTGGTGAAGAGAGACCACGGTAAGGTCGAAACCTTCTCCGTGTTGGATGATCCATCGGCTCGGGCGGGCACCGAAGGCCCTTCCATGCCGGAACCTGTAGTCCAGCCTCTGACAGAAGCAGCGCTCAGAACCAATCCCATCGCCGCATCCTAATCGTGATTATTAACCAAAATCCCCAAAACATAATAAAAAAAAATTACCAGTTTGACCCATAAATTAAATTGAAATTGAAACGAAATTAAAAATTCACCTTGGACAGAATAGGATTGTTAAAGAAAGGGACGATGCTTGAATCGTTCGAATCTGATCTCCGATCAGATTCGTTTTCATTCTCTGAATCATAGGAGTTATTATGTAAAAAATAAAATGAATAGTAGATAACATAAATTAGATACAAGAGAAGGAAGGAAAACAACTTACTTTTGGAAGAAGTATGGAATCGGAGAAGTCTGATGGGAGAATCCTTTCTCCTTGGGGAAAAGAACGATAGAGAAGAAGACGAAGACGAGACGATAGCGGCAGAGGAGCTTAGAGTTTCCATGGCGATTTTGAGCGAACAAACAGAGACGTGACTATCTTTTACATGACTTGGCTGTGAAAGAAGGGGATATTTTATTTTTTTGGGAGGATTGTTGGACCAATAAAATTAACCCATTGCCCAAAAGGCTTGGATTATCGGCCCATACAATCTATGGGCTATGGGTTACATACACCAAAATATTTAAGGAAAAAAAAAAAGAGGGAATTACATCTTTTAGTTTTTTATTTCACATATACGGTGATCTATTTTTTTTTTTAATCTTTTATATTTTCAAAAATACAGTATTTTATTTTTTTTATTTCATATTTATAATTCATTTAATTTTCTGTCTTTTTTTTTTTTTGTTGTTTTCCTCTACAAAGCTCAAAAAAATTGCTTTCTTTAATTTTTTCTGTCGATTTCTTTCTTTAAGTTTTCTTTGTTTCTCTACAAAGCTCTATTCCTTCTTTTTGTTTCTCCTTATTCATCTGTCTTTCTTTTTTTAGGTTTTGTTTTGCAATTAATAACTGTTGTATTTGGGTATAATGGTTAAAACTCGTTTTAATGGTTTTCATTTACCAAAATCTACTTCTCAAATATTAAGAAAATTAAAAGTTTCAGTTAGAAAGAATGTTAGCTCTGATGAATCTACTGAAACGGATAAGAAATTTATGTTAAGGAGTGCAAAAAAATTGTCTGGGGTTAGTTTAGGTAAAAAATCTTCAAAGAGGGATTTTATTTTTTCTCCTGCTGTTAGTGTTGAAAAGTGTTTGAAGAGGAGGAAAATTGCTTTTGAAGGATGGGATATTCAAAAATCTATTCATTGTTCTAAGGTATTTTTTATTTTTTAGATTTGATTTTTCTTAATGATTAATGATGCATTTCTTATTAATTCACTTGAAAATATTTCTTTGAATGTGGTTTATTCAATTGTTTCTGTCGATTTCATTTTAACGATATTAACGATCTTGTTTGAATATCTATTCTATTTTAACTGTTTGAATTAACGATATTAAAATGTTTTGTTATTGGCTTTATTTGGGAAATATCAGGTTAGGTTTGGGAAAAAATATGCAATTTGAAAATGGGATTTTTTGTGTAATTTTCCCTTAGAAAATTTAGGATACAAAAGTAGCACATAGGGAAAAAATCAATTTTTACTTAATAAAATACTACTCAACAATCATAAGCTTGATATTAACTATATTAAATTGTTAACTCTTTGGTGGATGTTTAGAGGGACTGGTTCTTGGTCTTTTTCAACTGGGAAAAATTTGCTCAGGTACTTTTGGACATTATATACTTACTTTTCTCATTTTGGTATTTTGTTATTTATGTTGCTTTTAGGGTTTTAGCTTCTTGGTACTTTTTTTTGTTGATTTTTGAGATTTTATCTTCTGCGATTTGTTGTCTTTGGAAAATAAGGGTTATTTGTGTTATAGGTTTATTTAGTTTTTCAGGTTGTTTTATGTTTGAGAGTTTTAGACTCTTGAAGCTAGCTAGAAATCCACTTAGAATTATATTTAACTTTGCATACTGAAAAGGATCTACTTAAATGTTTAAGGTTAGTGTTATTGACAAGGATAAGCTTATGATATATGTATAGTAATTTCTCATTCGTGAATGTGTTTGATCACTTGAAGCTTGAAATATTGAGAAAACTCACATATTTAAGGTTGATTAAATTAAATATTCCAACAGTTTACTGCCTTGTACTTTCATCTTCTGCTTATTGATTATTGAAATTATTGTCATATTATTAACCTAGGTATGATAAGATTGAGGTTTAAGAAATCATTGAACTTCGGATAATTTAGAATTTAAGTTTGTTTAGAAAGTTTTTTCCTTCATAATGTCATGAATCCATTAAGATGAAAAAGTCTCCCTTAAGTTTTATTTGTTTGAATTATACTACTCCCTATGCATTATTAAAGCTATGGTTCTAATTTTAGGTGATTACTTGTGTGTGATAACCATAAATCCTTGACTCTGCAATTTGGATTCAAGCATGTTCTTTTGTCTCTTTTAAAAGTTAAAGATAAAAATTTTGAATTACTATGGTTAAAACTCTTTTGTACTGTTTTGCTAAGTTAGGGTCTATTTCCAAGAAAACTTGATGGATGTAAGTGCCTTATGGATGTTTCCTTTGTTTTGTAAATAGTGCTCATTTTTCAAGTTTATAATAAATTTGTTAACTGGCATTAATTTAGGCATTTTTATATTAATTTATTTATTTTTTGTATAATTTACAGCCTATTCTTAAGCCGAAGGATTATTTTGCTGCAAAAATTGGTAGTCATATAGGTGATGAAGTCATTAGAAATATTAAAACTAACCTTTCTGAAACTCAAATTACTTTGTTTCGAAAAACTTACTTTGGTTTTTATTTTGATATGCCAACTTTTAGGTTTCAACCTCAGTTAGTTCATTGTTTACTTTTAAGGGAATTGGAACAACCTCATGAAGATGAGTTATGGATTTCTATTAATGGATATAGGTTGAAGTTTGGTATTAAGGAGCTTGTTGTTATTAGTGGCTTAAACTGTGTTAGTGAGTGTAATAAGTTTGCTTTTTTAAAAGAAAATAACAACATTATCAACAAATATTTTAGTGGTGTGAGAAAAATAAATAAACGGTTTGTTGAAGAATGTTTTTTAAATAGAAGGTGGGGTGATGATGATGATGATGCGGTGAAAATTGCAGTTTTATATTTTATTCATTTGTTTTTATTGTCTTCACCAAAAGAAAAGTTGGTGAATAAGGTTGATTTTCATATTATTGATAGTGAAAATTTTAATGATTATTCATGGGATAAGGAAGTATTTAATTTCACTATGGATTTATTGAAAAGTAAACTTCATGGAAAGCAAAAGAAAAATGGTACTTGTTTTTATAAATTGATTGGTTTTCCTCTTGCTTTTCAAGTGTGGTTTTATGAATGTTGCACTTATACAACCAATAAATTGGCAATATTGAATGGTGATTCTATTCCTCGAATTTTGAATTGGAGTTATTCTTCAACTCCATCATATAAATTTCTTCAGAAGGATTTGTTTTCTGAATCTATTTCTAAGGTAATTTTTTTTCTTATTAACATAATTTTTTATTTTATTTTTGTTGTTTGTGTTATTTAATGAGTTATTTTTTATATATCATTTGTAGTTGAAGTTGAAGAATATAACTCCTACCACTATGGAAAGACAACAACTGAAATTGGATAATTTTTTTAGGAAGGATAAAGAGAAATCAAATGTTTTTGATTTTGGAAAATTTGATCATCAATATAGTGATGATGATGACGATGATTTTGAATTGTCTGGTCCTCCTAAAAATGCTGTAAGATTTACTTCTCAGCCACCAAAAGGAAATAGATTTGCTGGAACATCTACTTCCTATAAACCAAAAAGGAGTAGATTTGCTGGAAAGTCTAGTTCTCTGAAAAAAAAAAAAAAAAAAAAAAAAGTAGATCTGATGTTGATATTGCTATTGTTAAAGTGGGAAAGAAGTTGAAGTTGGTTTCTACTAGGTAGGAAAAATTATATGAAGATTTTTCTTCTTTGAAGCTTTATTTGGAAAAGAAATTTTCTAAGGTTTTTGATTGTTTTTCTTATATCAAAAAAAAGTTACAGTCTGGAGTTGGAAGTTCAGTTTTTTATGATAAAGATTTTGAGGTATATTTTATCATGTTTTTATAAGTGGTTGTTCATATATTGAATAGTTTTCTAATTTTTATTTTTTTAATAGTTAAGTCAAAAGTTTGATATTAAAAGTGATGATGAAGTTGAGCATATGGATAATAAAGGTTTTTTTTTTTTTTTTTTTTTTTTTTTTTTTTTTTTTTTTTTTTTTTTTTTTTTTTTTTTTTTTTTTTTTTTTTGTTAATTAAATTATTTTTTTTTTTTTTTTTTTTATTTTTTTTTATGTTTTTAAAAAGTAGAATTAAA
>CANXYC011044734.1:0-24055 GCA_948193065.1 Aleurites moluccanus | reverse complement strand
TATATTTGATTAAATAAAATTATTTTTTGCATATTTAACAAAATAAAATAATTTTATTTTAATATACAAAAAATATTTTTTAATCAAATATACAAAAAATAAGAAAATAAATTAAATAATTAAATAAAAAGTAATTATTTTAATCAAATAAAAGTATTTTAATTTTAAATTAAAATACATATTAAATAAATAAATAAAAATATAATGTATGAATGTTATACATAAAATTATTCATATATATTTTTCAATATTCTAATTTTAATTAAATAAAAAAATATATATATATATAAAAAGACGATATTTATATATGAGAGTATTTAAGAAAAGAAACGCAGTTAATTTTTGTATTTTAATTCCGTCAATAAATTTAGTTATTCATCTATTTTTTTTCATTTTTCTATTAAAGTTTAGTAAAATGACTAAAATTGTCTCATATATATATAAAAAAAATCTATTTTAATTATTTTAATTTTAATTGAATAAAAAAAATTTAATTAAATATATAAAATTAAAAAATAAATTAAATAATTAAAAAATAATTTTATTTATTTTAATTTTAGAAAAATAAATATTAAAATAAAAATTAATTATTTTAATTTAATAAAAATTAATTTTAAATTAAAAATAATATTTATTTTAATTTTAATTAAATAAAATAATTAATTTTTATTTAGTTATTATTTTATTTTATTTTTTATATATTTAATTTTAAAAAATACTTTTTGTAAATAAATAAAATTTTATGGACTAAATTGTAATTTGCCAATTACTTTTTAATCCATGTGGAACCCAAGAACGAAAGTCAACAGAGAGAAAGATCGGAATTATAGATTTTAATAACGTTAGAGTCAAAATTGTACTTAGAAAAACATTAAGGGTTGATGTGCTCCTAAAACTAAACATCATGGTCAAAATTGTACCTTATCCCAAAATTGATGGAAACAAAACTTTCATTTTTATCTTTAACTTTTCACCTAATATGGTATATTAATGAAGAAAAAAACAAAATCAACACCTTAGGGAGGTGTGGGCCAGCCAAGTGTGAGTTTGTATAGCCAAAGTATTAAATTAATTTTTACTTTAAAAATTGAAGTGAACACATATCTATTTACAAACAAATTTTCTCAAGTATTCTAGAATTCTCTATAATTTTGTACAAATGTTTTATCAAAAATTTATTGTATTTGTATTTGTATTTTACATATATATATATATATGTGTGTGTGTGTGTGTGTGTGTATGTGTAAGGATAAAAATAAAAGAGTTGGAAAAGAAATTCCACACCAAAAACATCAAGCTTGGCCGAAACACTCGGCCTATCTCTATAGTCAATTCTTCCAAACTTTCTTATCAAACTATTCCTATAAAGTAAATTTATGATGGGGTTTCTCCATAAAAGCCTATAATTAAGTTAACTAAAGAGTAAAAAGATGATTAGAAGGTGAAGATGGTATAGAGAAAGGAAAGTTAAAGATAAAAGAGATGGAGAGATTTCAAGGTGACAAGGAAAAAAGATATTTTGATTAAAGTAAAAATTATGTTTTCCATGATAATTTATAATTTTATGATATTTATAGTCTAAGTGGTATATGAATTTATGAATTTGAATAAAATATGAAGTTATGTATGTCTATGATTGAGAAATTAGGCTTTTACTTGAAAGTTATGTATTAAGAACAAGTAAGAAAAGTAATAATAGTTATAAGTGAAATTTGAAAATTCGGACTTTAGTAGAAGCAGTAATTTAGGTTTGTTAATACGTGACCTTAATGACTGAATTTGCTTAAGTGTAAAACATGAAAGTTATAGATATATGTGTTATTTATAAGCCTGTAAAAGGAATTTGAAAAATGCAAAGTAAGGAAAGAGATATTAAGTAAAAACAGAGACTGACTCAGATTTAGAGTTTTTGAAAAATGCTACTATGTTTTTATTTTCGAGAATGTTACAGACTGAATTAGATAAAATGTTCAACATAAAAAGTGTTTATTTATGTCTTGTCTAGAGGCCTGTAAAATGGTTTTGTCATTGGATTTGTATTTTGTGAGATGCAGTCAAATTAGTAGAGAATGCCCGAATTAGAGTGCAACGCAGTAAGGCTGACAGCAAGGTTAAGTTCAAACCGTCACCATATGCTGTGTAGAATTTGAACATGCCTGAAATTTGGATATATTAAAACCTATAATATGTCTAGTTTATGTAGGAAAAAGAATCAAGGCAATTGGATATGTATAACATGAGTTATAGGCCAAAGAACACAGACTGCCAGAATGAGGGAAAAACAGAATTTAAGAGTTTAAGCTCTAAGTTAAAAAACATATGAATTTTAAGTAAACTAAAGTTAAGAATAGTATATGATATGTAAATAGATATTGATTTTAATGCTTAATTGATGTGTAGCTTCGAATACTGAAGATGATGTAAGTGGAGGTTTAAAGTGAGGAAGTGAAGTAAAAACGTAAAATAATTTAGCAAGGTGAATTATGTATACATCATTATGCATATGCATAATCTGAATTATTGCATTCAAATTGAGCATATCTCCTTGACTGAATACCTTATTTTTATTGACATTGAATGGCTTCTGATTGACCGAGCCCAATTTGAGCTATAACCATTGAATTGTTATTGTTATTGTTATTGAAATACTTATTGAATTTACCACCTTGAGAAATTGAATTGTGACATTAAGCGTTAATTGTTCTTGCACCATAATATTTTAACTGTTATGCACACCAAATGTTTAATCATGTGCTTTAAATTCATATTGTTGAATAACCATCCTGATACCGAGAACAAAATCGATACATGTTCATTAACTGTATTGATACTGATTGATATACAACCCTGATTACCTATTGATTGTTCACTGTACCTAAATGATTCCACCGGATACTTGAATTGTTATCAAAATTTACCGCCTATGTAGACCTGACAGAGTTATCGCACTAACATGATAGTGGATAAAAACTGTCAGCATTGTGCACAATGGACTCTTTACACTGTTTACCCTAACTATGAAGAGATTTCTCCTAGTCGTAAGGCTTGACCCGCCTTGTGTAATTCACTGATACTAATATACTGTTACTTTCCATTCATCTGTCACTTTCACATACTGATATGATACTTACCAACCATTATCGGTACTGTTTTCCATTGAAACTTTTTTCTTACTTTATTGTTATTTGTTATTGTTATCATTGTTATCCATTCCCTATGCCTATAGGCATTTGATGTACTAATCACTAGCCATTTCATGTGCAAATTTGATACATTGATATTTACTCATTGCATTCATTGTTATTTAATTTCTATTGATTTATCTTACTAATATTTACCTGATACTCATGAATAATGATGTATACTTACTGACTGAGTATATTTATACTCACTTGTGATTTAATTATTTTTCAGGAAAGAAGTACTAGGAACAAGATCCCAAGTCATTTTTCTTCCTCTGTACTTGGAACGTCCGAAGATACTCTAGAGTTTCATAGGGTATAATTTGAGAAAAAGATAGTTTTGTTTAACTTGTGAATATATATTATCTATTACTGAAACTAAAATGATAATTGATGAAAAACGAGTATGGCATAACTAATAGTAGCGATACTGATAATAACAAGAATAGTAATATTGATACTGATAATGCTAAATTGTAATTGAAACATGATATGAATATATAGAAGTGATTTATATGACTCTGTGAACTGTGGAGTTGAGGATACAAGAAAACCTCGACCCAATAGCAACCTGTGCTAGAGAACCTTGGTATAATTGATAAACGCCACAAAGTGGTTAGCTTTGATAAGTTCAAAACGATTCTTAACAAGAACCAAAATTGAGAGAATTTTCTTACAAAATTTATATTAATCAAAATTCTGAAGTCTTTATTTACATAAATAGCTAGGTATTTATAATGACTAGCTTACATAAAAACCCTAACTTTAACTTCCTAGATAAGATAAATTTTCTAGATAAGAATAACCTTCCTAGATAAGGATAATCTTCCTAGATTAGAATAATTTCCTAGATAAAGATAACCTTCCTAGATAAAGATAATCTTCCTAGATAAGAATAAGATTTTAAATAAGATAAAAATAAATCTAAATTCGTTTTGGGCTATAAACTAATACAAAACAGGTCCAAAACTCACTAATATACTTAATTTTAATATAATTATACAACCCATAGATATATTATACTAAAACTAATTAGATAAAGATTGATCAAAATCTAATATGTACAGGACCCTACTTAGGATCATATCACCCGGTTTCGAGTTGGGAATAGTATAAAAAATACAAAGGAGATTCTGTCAAAATTTCCGTAAAATTAATAAACGATAAATGGAATTTGAACATTAATGAAGGGCTCTAATGAAGGAATGATTGACGGTTTAAATGTTAGTAAATTCTACGGGTTTCCGATAACTTTAAGTTTACCCATGCCCAAGGACCTTCATGTTCTAAAAGAGGGACGTGGCAGTCGAATTCGACATTCTCATGCAAATCTTTAAGTTAGAAAATTGACCAAATTACTCTTATCCCCTGTCTACACATCACTGAAAAATGAACAATTGAAATTTTTTATCAAATCTACTTCAAGAAATCAGGAGCTCATGCTTTGGATTATTCACCAAGCATCAAGAGCTCATTAGAATTGTAATTCATAACTTACTACTATTATAAGAATGAAGCCTTATTTTTTTAGGCAAGTCAATGGTATTAGTCACATAGATGAGTGACCAAACAAAAGGCTTAACTTCAGGTAGAATCTTAGCCTAGTCAACAAATTGTAGATTATATTACCTCTATTTATTTATCAATCTGTTTGGAAACAAACAGGCTAATTCAGGAACTCTCGGGCAAATTATGATTTAAGTAACTGTGGTAATCCAAATCTTGGAAATTTGAAGTATCCTCAAGGTTGAAACGAGGATAGAATTTCCTTGCATCCTCTGGATCTCTAATCAGAACTATATTCTGCAAACATAATTAACAGATCAGAAAGCTAGGTACTCGGACTAATTATGGGAAGTTGAGAGAAGTTGAGAACAACATTCAAAAGTCAAGAAACAAATATTCCATATTAATTATATGATCCTGGAAACTAAATTTATTCGTTGCACTAATTACCTTCAAAAGATCAAAAAGATCATGGCGAATCTTGTATTCACTCTCCAACAACATGGACTTCTCTGAAGAAGTCTTCAACTTGGCAGCAATTTTTTTCTGTGTTACAATCCTCCTTTAACTGAAGTACACCAAAGGAAATAAGTCAAACTAAGTTTAACTTTTCATGCAAAAATTAGATTAATAATTATAATATGAATAAGACAAGGCAAATGTAAATTCAGTTAAGGAAACAAGAATTAGAAATCACCTCTCATGGACATTATAAGTTGTTTAGTTGAAGGGTATGATTTTCTCTAAATTCTCCCTTTGAGACCAGTACCAGTGGTACCATAACTTGGAAATGGCAATTTGTTCCCAGATTCACACTGCCATATCAGTAGGATATAACTAGATATTAGATAATTCCCTTAATTCTTGCATGATGGGCTGGTAATACTTCAAGAACCACCCAAGATCTGCCACTTCCTTAAACCAAAAGGATGATGATGATAAGTTGCAAAAAGAAGATGAATTATTGCAAAGTTTCCTAAAAATAGTTAATGTATCTCAACATCAGAATTATCCCATGCTTAATCGACACACTAATATTCCAATTTAGCATTTGCATAGAAGATTTATCCTCAATATAACTATTTAACAAGCTTTGTATTCATTCACATTATTCTCTTATGACTAACCACAATCATTCAATAATATGGGCACATCAACATCTAAAATTTTTCAAATGGTGCTATTTTAGCATATGTTTGAAATTTGATAAAACTTGATGCCAGAAGCAAAAGCAAACACAGGACACGATTCTGGAAACGAGAGGAAACATGAGCAGAATCTACTATGATGTGCTCAAAGAATACATCAGATAGAGCTCCAAATATTGCAAAATGATTGGAAGATGAAAATGAGCTTCAAGCAATTTAAAAAAATGTGAAACTTGCAGCAAACAAAAACGATGAAAGAGAAAGTGAGATTTTTTCCCTTTTTTCATGATTCTAAATTTCAAAGAATAATTGTTTATATTCCTAAAGAACAGTTCCTTACTGCAAAAGTATACTTCTCAACCCCCTAAAATGGTGGGTTTTAATATCAACATCAGCATGTTTCTAAATTTCACATTTACATTCCCCTACTATTTGCTTAACCAAGAATATTAGAGGATTCCATTTTCTCTCATTCAAAGCAAATCTAAGAGCTATCAAGAAATTTGTGCCGGAAGATTCCAACTCATTCTAATGAAACTTTCAAGTCTCTTATATAAGATTTAGCATCATTTCCAAGGTGGTTTGTTGATTTAAAAATAACCTGACACATCTTCTTTCCTGAAATGGAAGTTTTTAAAGGGCCAAACACTAGTGTTCACCATCACTTGCTAATATTATATATATTATCCTTCACAGTGGGAATCTCTTGATCTCTGCCATAATATAATGATAGCATGAAATAAACGTAAATAGATGGAATGTGTTATTGGTTTAATTGGTAGAAACAACAGCAATTGCAGCCTTTTTCTGTCTCCATATTTTACATATACCTGCTTAAGGCTTACATCATAATGAGGATACAGGAGAGAAGTCAAATTACAACCAGAATATGCCTGCATCAACCATCAACATTGAATTATCATCTTTCTCCAATGATCAACATTATGTATCTGGTTATTGAACTTATTATGAGAGAGATCCTCAGTGTAACAATTGCTACTAATGAACAGTCTAAGATATTACAATCTAAGGAGAAACCAAAGTAGCTGCAAAAATGATAAATGAAATTTTTTCATAAACCTAGAAGTTTATGAAGCTAAGGCAGAATCTATCAGTTGTAATATTCAGCACTAACAGTGTAGTACTGAAAGGCAGAATCACAAAAGCAACAGTGTTCAGAATATTGGACTGGCTATCCATTAATGCAGCATCTTTATTCACTCAAAGCAAATCCAGAACACCAAGATTCAAAGTAAGCTAGAGTTCAGAATTGACCAACCATGATTCAGTAAAAATGAAAATAAATTAAACATCAAATGCTACAATTAGTATAGGTTTTCACCTCATAGCGGCCCTTCTGATGTTCATTCAGAAAATTTGAGGCAATAAAAGCCCACGAAGCTCCAAATTTTTCCTGAAATAAAAATAAAAATACATACAAGCAAATTGCATGTTCACTACAACCAGTTTACTTTATGTCAGGCATAAATACGTTGATATTCCTTGGAAGAAACCAGAATGCAGAAACAAGCAAAACTCAGTAACCTGTAAAAATTCTTGCCGAATATATGGGCGGCTCAAGCGATCAAAGTCCCAAATTCCCTCTCTTTCAAGTTCTTCCTACAGCAGAAAGTTATTTTTGTACATATAACCAAAATAACATGTAAAAGGAATTGCCCTTGTAGGCTTGCTAATACTATTACCGTCCGCAGCTGTTGTGCTTCTGAATCATCTACCATTTACAAAAACAAAGGAACACTAGGAGAATGCAACTATAACTGACTTAGAGGGATAGATGGTCTGAATTTTCCAATTAGACCTGTCAGACAATGCTCTGGAAGTTCCCAGATCCTAAAGAAACCCAATATATGATCAATCCTGTATGCTGTAAAGTATTTGGCCATCTGTCATAGAATCAAAGAAATTATTCTTCAGTGAATGTATAAAATTTTAGTCCAAACAAATGCTATATCAAAATAAATGTATAATTTAGACTGGATGATCACATGAAAAATACAAAACCTGTGTTAAACGACCACGCCACCATGCATAGTTGTCTTTGGACATTTCCTCCCAGTTATAAGTAGGAAAGCCCCAATTCTGTCCATTTTTGTCGAAGTAGTCTGGAGGTGCTCCAGTAGATGTGTTCATGCGAAATAGATTTGGATAGACCCAAGTATCCACACTGTTTCTGTCAACACCGATAGGCAGATCTCCTTTCAATACCACTCCATTCTTCCTTGCATAATCTGAAGCTGCTGACAACTGCATAGTCATAGAGGGGGTTTCTTTTATCAAAAGAACTATAAGCTCATAATGATGCACTACAATATGAAACGAGAAAAACCATTTGCTCAAGATCAAGTCAAATGATGTAAAACATTATCAGAGGTGAATTGAACTTGCGAATGTAAATGGAACTGGATATAATAATGGAAGCAAATTATGTCATAGTGCAAACTGTCTTTTGAGACAAGTTTCTCAAGCTGTAAAAAACAAAAATAATCCATTGATTTCAGATCTTGAAGAGGAAGACGTTATTTGTAAAATTAAATTTACAAAATGCCCTTATTGCACCAACTCCAGCTAATCTAAAACTAAGGCTTTAAGTAAGTTGACAATGTTAACCAATCAGAGTTAGATGAAAGGAGAACAATTTTTAATTAATGACAATCAACCGCAGCTAAGTAGAAAACAACCAAAGGGCTAATTACCTTCTCCTTGGAATGATAAGAAAAACGACCCCACTGGCTGTGATCTGATGTTTCAAAGAAGTCCCGCAAAAAACACAAGGCCGCATAGGGTTTTAACCAATCCTTCCATCATATTAAATGCAGGTTAGAACAACAATTAAGATCTAAAAGAGTACAGTGGAAAAAATCAATAAAACATTCAAAAAAAGCATAGAAGATACAAGATAGAATGAATGCATTAAGCTTTTCCCACCATAACAGACATAATCAGACACAAGAAATAAAATTCCATAGCACCTTGTTCTCTAAGAAATATTGCTGAAAGGAATTGGAGTTAAGTGTGAAATCCTTCTCCTGGGAAAAAACTTTCTTGGCAATTGAAAGTTTAGCAGCCATAGTAGCCTATAATCAACATCCTGCACAGATTCCAAATTTAAATATATTAATACAAAGACCAGGGCATCCACTAAACACATTGTAACTTTGCATCCAGAACAGGTCACTGATATATATTTTATAAAGAACCACTAGAGCATCTAGTTAAAACAATGTTCAACTTCTAGTCCCCTCTGACTAGAGTACGTTCACAGAATTAGAAGCTCATGCCATTCTTTCCTGCAGAAATCTGTAGGATTTGCTTCGATAAGATCCTCTACCTTCTTGTTGTTCTTGATATCAAGTCCTTGGCTAAGGTAGTTAAAGTTAGACTAGAATGGGCTTCTAGGTTGGAATCTGTTATATCGATCGCATATGTCGAGATGTGGACATATGAACTTGGTATTAGGGTTTGATATCTATCATGACCCAAACTAAAATTGGAATCTTCTTAATGAATGGATTCAGTGCATCGTAATTATGATTAAAGGGCGTATAATGTCAGTAATCAGCTTATTACATTCATACTAATTAGGCAATCAGCCAAGCACGATACCTTATGTTAAGGATCACTCATGACTTATGGAAACCAAGAGGAAGTGGGGATTTCTAATTGGTGGGACATTCCTATGATATCAAGAACTGATATCATATCATATTGATAATTAGGTATGAATCTAGAAAGTAACATACAAAAAGAATATTGTGGGATCAGACTCGTTATCTTGATTATCGATTAATTGATTAATTAATTAATTGAGATAATTGGATAGAGCTAGTAATTAAATTTACAAAGTCCCTAGCATGACCTATAGCTAGTCCAAATAATTAGGGTTTATCAATTTAGTCCTAACTTAGATTGGTTGTAAGTGGGAATGACTAAATTAAAAGACTAATAGATGTTTGATATTAAATGGCAAAAAGGTAATTAGGTTCCCTAAACCTTAAACCCTAAATTGATTTAAGGATTTGGATTTAGTGGTTAAGCTTATTAAGTAAGTTTTATAACCCTTATTAAATAAGTTTTATAACCCCTAGAAAATTTGTTAAGTGGAAGCTTAAATTTTAAGCTTTTTACCTAATAACATGTGTAAAACAAATGCCATTAGCTACCTACCTAACCACCGCCACTAATATAACTTAGTGGAGCTTGGTGGAGAGGTATATAATGAGATTCATTTTTTCCTCTTTTTCACTCTCTCTCTAACGTTTAAGAGATGAGCAAGATGAGATGATTAAATTATATTCTTCTTCTTCATTTACCAACACTTTCATTAAGTTAAAAGATTGGAGAGATAGAAAGTGAAAGGTCTCTTTTCATTATTTTATTCTTCATTCTTCTTTGTGAAGTGATAATGTTGAGAGAAAAGATGAATCTTTCATTCAAGTGAATTAGTGAGATAATGATCGAAGATTGAATTCTCTCTTTTTTTCTTCATTCTCTAACTCCAAGCTTTGCAAGGATTCTCTCCTTTTTCTTCATTCTCTTACTCCAAGCTTTGCATACCAGTGGAGAAAGATAGAGATAAAGAAATAGATAATTTCTTCTTTATCATCATCTTCTTATTTTCTATCCTGGTATTGCAACTAAACTTGAGTTTGAAGATACCCAATCTTATCTTCTTCCTTCCATATTTGCACTTGATACATGCTGTAAGTAGAAGAATGAGATGGGACTTCGATTCTTCATTTCCTCACTGTTTTGCATGTAGTGATAGAGTGAGAGAGAAAGAAGTAAGCTTCCGAAATTGAAAGCCAAATTTGGAGATTTTTAAATTTGAACCATGAAACTCATCTTCATTTAATTATTCACTAGACACTAATGGTAGTGTTGGTAGTGTGAATGTGAACACCAAACACATATGGTCTTTCTACATACCCGAATTTGCTTCAAGGAATTAGAACTAGGCTTATTAAAGAGAGATTACCAAATAGATGCCCGAGTACCGAAGACAAATTTGATCATATGGAGCTTTGAGGACAGACTAAAGGTATCACATTTGGGATGTTAATACCAAAAGCTGAACTGGCTCATATTGCACTACAAGCAAGGGCGTAACAAGAAAATTTTATTAAGGGACTAAAATTTAATACTCAACTCAACTCAACTAAACCTTATTCCCAAATTAATTAGGGTTGGCTATATGGATTCTTTTTTTTTCATTCCAAGCGTTCATGGGCTAAGTCTACAGAAAGATCTAGAGCAACTAAGTCATTCTTAATCACTCTCCCCCAAGTTAGTTTAGGTCTACCTCCTTTTCTCTTTCTAACATCTAGCTTAATATAGTCTACTCTTCTAACCGGTGCATCACAAGGTCTACGACTCACGTGTCCAAACCATCTCAACCTATTTTCTCTAAATTTATCTTCAATGCTAGCTACTACAACTTTTTCTATAATACGTTTATTTCGAATATGATTCATTCTAGTAATTAATAACATAACAAAAAAAATAAAGGTTATTTTTTTCTAAATTTTTCTAATAATTTTTATTTCAAAAAATATTAGATAATTATATTTTTTCATAAAAATACATTTTTAATTAAATAAATTGATATTCCATATTTATAAGATGAGAACTCAACTCAACTCAACGAAACTTTAGTGTTGACTTGTAAATATCTCTCCAAATCTCCCATCATGATTGTAGCAATATGTTTGTATTTTCTTTTTATTCTTTCATAGTTTAGGTTATAGCCTATGAATATATTGAACCCATGTCTGAGAAGTTAAAGAAATCAAAGAAAAGAGAATTACTTCTCAACATGGTATCAGAGCCACCGTTCCAAGGTGTCTGGATTTTTTTTTCTTCGGGTGTCTTCTCCAGCTTGCTTTGTTTTCTCCGGCTTGTTTTGTTTTCTGGTGGAGAGAAAACAGAAATTGATACTCAAGTTAGAGGGTCTGTTGGTGCACGTTACCGCCACCGCCCTTCAAGAAAAGTTGCCCAGCCGCCGATCAACCTTAGCCAAGAGGAGCGTCGCCGGAATCTCTCGCCGAAAGCCTCACGTGCCACCTATCTCTCCTGTCTCCAACCTCACGCGCCGGCGCATGCGAGCACATACAGCTGTTTCCGATGACCCTATTTTTGCCGACGTCACTCAATCTTGCTCGCCAGTAGATTGCAACTCTGACCAGGTGAATTCTTCTGCCTGGGTATCGGCTTTTTCTTGCTGAAGTTGGGTTCTGATTTCTCCATCGGTATTTCCTACCTGGGGTTCAATTTTCCTGCCCTAGCTTATTTGATTCTGCTGGTTGTCACTCTCATCATGTTAGGTTTGATCTGCTGAGTATTTATACCATCTCTTTATTTCAGTCTGTGGTGCTATTTTACCTGGAGGTTGATTGTTATTTTTGTCTATCCAGGATTTTTTTTTGCTGCTAAGTGGTTTGATCTGCTGGTTCGGTTTTTCTCGGATCTATTTCAATCTAAAATGTTGGTACGGTTAGCTCCTCAGTGTGGTAATCTACCCGAAGTTGGTTTTTATTTTTGGTGTTTTGGGTATATACTTATTTCCTTTGGCTTTAATCAGCTGGGCTTTTTTTTTTTTTTTTTTGTCTTCTATTTTGGATTTTGGATCTGTTGCGCTATCTTTGGATTCTGCTTCTAAAATTTATCTATAATTTGTTTCGAAAATATGGCTGAAGGTTTCTCTAGTGATGAAGTACAAACTCTTAGGTGTCTCTTATCAAAACTGAATTCTAGTCCCTCAGTTGCCCTTTCCAAGTTTGTGAAATCAAGTATTGTTTTTCTTGCCGCACTTGATGATTTCTAGGTTATAGATTTTGGTGCAAATAGACATATGATAGGCTCTTCAAAGCTCTTTTTGACATATTCCCCTTGTTCTAACAAAAATACAGTACATATAACTAAAGGCTCATTAGCTTCAATTTCTGGAACTGGTTCTCTTAAGTGTACTTGTACAATTGATTTAGCCTATGTTCACCATATCCCTTCTTTTCTTGTTAACCTCTTATTTGTCAATGCTATTACAAATAGTCTTAACTGTAAAATTGAGTTTTATCCTACTCATTGTATTTTACAGGATCTAACCACAGGGAAGACGATTGGATTTGATAGATTACGTGATAGCTTATATATTCTTGAGAATGCTTTAGGTCCTTTTCCATCCAAAGGCTTGTTAGTGGATTCTAGAAATGCTCATTAGAATATAATACAGTGGCATATGAGATTAGGCCACCCTTTTTTTCTGTAATTCAAAAACTTTATCCTAGTTTGTTTGACAATTGCCAGTTTGATACTTTATTTTGTGATTCCTGTGAATTTGCCAAGTACACTAGACATTCTTATTCTTCTTCTGGTAATAATAAAAGTTTAATTCCCTTTATGACTATTCATTTGGATGTTTGGGTTCTTCTACTGTTTTATTGTCAGGTTATAGGTGATTTGTTATCTTTATTGATTGTTGCACTAAGCTGACCTGGGTCTATTTAATGAAAACTAAAGATGAAGTATTTTCTTATTTTAAATCTTTTCATGCTATGATCAGCAATCAATTTGATGCTAAGGTGAAAATTTTGAGGTCCGACAACGATACTGAATACATGAATGGTGTGTTTCGTGTATATCTACATTCTAAAGATATTATCCATCAGACAAGTTGTATAAACAATAACGCTCAAAATGGGGTATCTGAAAGAAAAAATAAACATTTATTGGAGTTAGTCAGGTTTTTTTTATGTTTGCTATGAATTATTAGGGTGATGCAGTACTTACTGCTGCATATCTTATTAATAGAATGCCTCCTAGAATCTCAAGTTCAAAAGGCCTTTGGAAGTTTTAAAAGCAATATTTCATATACTGTTCTGCCAAAAGTATTTAGTTGTGTGTGTTTTGTCCATTACAAGACTGGTGGCAAGTTGGATACTAGAGCTCTTAAATGTATATTTGTAGGATACTCTAGCACTCAAAAAGGTTATAGATGCTATCACCCCCTTATAGAAAATACTTAGTGAGCATGAATATTACCTTTAAGGAGTCTGAGCCTTATTTTACTTCACCTCACACTCCTCTTCAAGGGAGCATAAGGAGGAAGAGGAAGTGTTAGTGCCTCTTTTACAAATTATAAGTATTGAACAGGATTCAAAGAAAACAGAACAAAAAAAAAGGGAGATTGGTGAGTATTGAACAAGATTCAAAGAAAACAAAATAGAAAAAAGGGAGTTTGGATATACCATAATTAAAAACATACAATCGTAAGGTTGAGGAGAATAATGCCATCACGAATGTTATGCTTGATCCAGCGTCAACTCTGCAATCAATTCCTAAAATCACATGTGGTGAGTCTTCTGTTATACCTAATCCTAATTCTTTAAATCATGATTATTCTGATTATGAACATATAACTAATGATATTGATGTTCCCATAGCTATCCTAAAAGGAGTAAGAGCATGTACTAAACACCTCATTTCCAAATTTGTTTCTTATGACTCCTTGTCTTCCTCCTATAGAACCTTTGTATTGCCTATGTCTTTTGTTTCTATTCTACAGGATTGGCTGAAAGCAGTTATTGACAAACAATGGAAGGAAGCAATGATGGAAAAGATGAAAGCTTTGGTAAAAAAAAAAAACTTGGGAGCTTGTCACTTCATCATCGGGAAAGAAACCAATTAGATGCAAATGGGTACTCACTGTAAAACATAGAGCAGATGGATCAATTAAAATGTATAAAGCCAGATTGGTAGCAAAAGACTTTACTCGGACTTATGAAATAGACTACCAAGAAACTTTTTCACCTGTTGCGAAAATAAATACTATCAGAGTCTTGTTGTCATGTGCAGCTAACATTGATTCAAATCTACACATATTTGATGTTAAAAATGCTTTTCTACATGGAAAATTAGTGGAAGGTGTATATGGAAATACCTCTAAGGTTTTATAATGAGAACACAAAAGGGAAGACATGCAAATTGAAGAAAGCATTATATAGGCTAAAACTAGGGGTGGATGCCAAACCAACCAAATCAAACTGAAACTGATAGTTTTACAATTTATTTGGTTTAAAAAATATAGTAAACCGAAAATTCGATTTGATTTGAGGTTTAAGCATTTTTTTTTCGATTTCAAACCAAAGTTATATATATATATAGTAAACCGAAAGTTCGGTTTGGTTTGCGGTTTGAACATTTTTTTTATTATTTTAAACCGAAGTTATATATATATATATATTTACCATTTTTACAATTAAACATATTTGATTTTATCTTACATACAACTACATTTTTTTAACATAATATTAATTTAGAATTTAAAAAAATACCATCCATGAAAATTAACTATAAATAAATAAAAAATATTCTAATTCTTGAGAAAAAATATAAGTTTCGGGTGTACTAATTAAGGGAATAGACAAGTTTTGGGTTGTATAATATTGAACTATTTTTGAAACTTTTTTATTACCGATACTTCCTTAAATTTGTTATAAAATAATGACGATTTATAAAAAAAAATCATAAGTTTGAAACCGACAAACCGTCAGTATTTAAATCGAATCAAAATCGACGGTTTGACTATGATAGTGATTTGGTTTGGTTTGGTTTGAGTATTTCAAACTGAATATATTGGTTTGATAATAATAATCATTCAAATCGACCAAACCGAACCGATACCACCCCTAGCTAAAACAATCACCTAGGGCATGGTTTGATAAATTCAGTAAAGCCGTGATTTCATTTGGGTATTCTCAAAGTAATGTTGATCATACCTTGTTTGTTGAACACTCCTATTGGAAGCTTACACTACTAATTGTCTATATTGATGATATGGTGGTAACTGGAAATGATAAGGAGGAAATTGTGTGTCTGAAGAAGTTGTTGACTAAAGAGTTTGAAATTAAGAATTTGGAAAAATTGCAATATTTCCTAGGTATAGAAGTTGCTAGATCGGAGAAAAGGATCTTAATTTCTCAAATGAAGTATATCTTGGATCTCTTAGAAGAAAATGGTATGTTAGGATGTAAGCCCGCAAATTCTCCTATTGAGGCTAATCATAAATTACAAGCTGACTTGGGTAATCCAGTGGAATTAGCAATATATTAGAGGTTAGTGGGAAGATTAATTTATCTTTCACATACTAGACCTAATATCGCCTATGTTGTAAGTGTGATGAGTTAGTATATGCATGATCCTCGCAGTTCTCATCCTGAAACAGTTTTTCGTATCTTGAGATACCTGAAAGCTGAACCAGGGAAAGGGTTATTGTTCTAAAATCATACTATTCTCAAAGCATTGTCACCTAAAATTGAAAGCATATACAGATGCTAATTGGGTTGGGTCCCCCTGATGATAGAAGATCAACATCTGGCTATTGTATGGAAACCTAGTTACTTAGAGAAGTAAGAAACAGAATATAATGGCTCGCTCGAGTGCTGAAGCGGAATATAAAGCAATGGCTCAGGGTGTTTGTGAGTTACTTTGGCTAAGGAAGATTATGGAGGAATTGCAACTGACAGATAAAAATGATCTATCCTTGTTCAGTTATAGCAAGGCTGCTATTGGGATATCTCAAAATCTGAGTTCAGCATAATCAAACGAAACATATTTATATTGATCGGCACTTCATAAAGAAGAAAGTTATGCAGGGCTTGCTGAATCACTCATGTAACCTCAAACAATCAAATTGTTGATATGCTCACTAAAAGATTATAAAGGATTGAATGGCAAACAATTCCACAAGTTAGTTTTCAAGTTGGGCATATGAATATCTATGCACTAACTTGAGGGGGAGTGTTGACTTGTAAATATCTCTCCAAATCTCCCAGCATGATTGTGGCAATATGTTTGTATTTCCTTTTTCATTCTTTCCTAGTTTAGCTTATATCCTGTGTATATATTGAACCCATGTATGAGAAGTTAAATATATCAATGAAAAGAGAACTATTTCTCAACACTTAGTCCTAAATTAATTGGGGTCGGCTATATGGATTCTTCTTTTCCATTCCAAGCGCTTCTGGGCTATATTTGCAGAAAGATCTAGAGCAACTAAGTCATCCTTAATCACTCTCTCCCAAGTTAATTTAGGTCTATCTTTACCTTTCTTCCTAACATCTAGCATAATATGGTCAACTTTTCTAACCGGTGCATCGCTAGGCATACAACTCACATGTCTAAAACATCTCAACCTATTTTCTATAAATTTATCCTCAATGCAAGCTGCTCCAACTTTTTCTCTAATACATTCATTTCGAATGCGACCCACTCTAGTATGTCCATACATCCATCTAATATGTCTACACATTCATCTAGTATGTACATGCATCCATCACAACATTGTCATTTCAACAACACACATCTCAGAGATATGTTGCCCTTTCATTGCCAACATTTGCTAACATACATCATAGCAGGTCTTATTATTGTACGGTAGAACTTATATTTTAACTTGAGTGGGATTTTACAGTCGCATAAAACTCCTATGGCAAGATCCATTTCAACCACCCAGCCCTTATCCTATTGTTAAAGTCCTCTTCGCATCCTCCATCTCCCTGTAGGATTGAGCCTAAATATTTAAAATGAGTGTTTTGGAACAATGCCACTCCATCCACGCTAACTCCCTCATTATCCTCACTTTGGCCTTCACTAAGCTTGTAATGCATATATTCCATCTCTATTCTACTTAACCTGAAACCCTTGTACTCCAAAGTGCTCCTCTATAACTCTAACTTCCTATTAACTCCCTCTTGTGTCTCATCTACTACTATAATATCATCAGTAAACATCATGCATCATGGGATTTCCACTTGTATATGCTTTGTTGATTTATCCATAACTAAAGCGAAGAAGTAAGGGCTCACTGCGGGCCCTTGATGTAACCCAGCTGATATAGGAAAGTCTCTAGAATCTCCTCCAACTGTGCGCACACTAGTCGACGCCCCGTCATACATGTCCTTCAAAACTTGATGTACCTTATCGATATCCCTTTACATTCTAATACCCACCATAAAACTTCTCTTAGAACTCTGTCATAAGCCTTCTCCAAGTCAATAAAAACCATATGCAAGTCTTTTCTCGCATCCCTATATTTCTCCATGTTGGAAAATAAGGATTTATTACAGTTGTTACCCGATCTAATATAAGCTAATTAGGTTGATTAGCTGTCAGATTTTGTTAGCTATTCTGTAGATATTAGGACAGATTTTAGGATTTGTTTTAATCCCTAAAATTAAGGGATTACTATTGACAGTTTTTTCCTATTTTATTTTATTTTTTCCTATAAATGTAAAATTGTACATATAGACTAAATATGAATGAAATTCAGCATTCTTCATCTCTAAATTTCTCATGGTATCAGAGCTTTAGGCTCTCGTTTCTGGATTTATTTGAAGCCTTCATTACTGCGTTTTTTGTGCTTTGTTTGCTGCAGATTCCTCTTCTTCAAACACATCCTTTTATTGATTTGTTCAAATGTCTGGAACCACCTCTTCTCAAACTTCTGTTCAGTCATAAGAAGTTTCCTCTAATCAGATGACTGAGGATCTACAAAATGTTCGCGCAACCTACAAACTAAATGAGAAAAATTCTCTCAAATGGTCTCAATTTGTCAAAACCTATTTGAAAGGAAAAGGTCATCTCAGCCATCTACTTGGGACTAGTCTTAAACTAGGAGAAGATGGATTTAATGTGTGGGATGAAGCTGACTCTATGATCATGTCATGGTTGTGGGATTCCATGGAGCCAGCCGTAAGTGATACAGTTATGTTCTTAACAACAGCAAAAGACATTTGGGAGTCTATTCGGCGGACATATTGAAAAGCTCATGATGCAGCTCAAATATACGAGATCAAGGTGAAAGCAAGAGGAACAAAACAAGGAAATAAAAAAGTTATTGAGTATGCTACTATTCTTCAAAATCTGTGGCAAGAACTCGATCATTATCGAGTATTTGTTATGAAGTTTTTGGAAGATGCAGCCATCTTAAAAAAAAAATTAGAGAAGGATAGGGTCTATGATTTTCTTGCTAGTCTCAACTCAGAATTTAATCAGGTTAGAGTTCAAATACTTGGAAAGGATGAAGTTCCATCACTTAAAGAAATTATTTCTCTGGTTAGAGCTGAAGAAAGTCGAAGAAGTGTAATGCTTGAGCCCAAACTATTGGATGGATCAGCACTAATGGTTGTAAGAACTGAACCTAAAAAGAAGGTACAAAGAATTTAGTCGACTAATAATCAAGACAGTTTGTGGTGTACCTATTGTAAGAAGCCGAAACATACAAAGGAGAGGTGCTGGAAATTGCATGGAAAACCAGCAAGCCTATAATGGGGGAATCGAAGAGCACAACAAAATTGAGGAACTCATCAGCCACACTCTCAAGCTCATTTGATCGAGTCTCAAGCTTCCTTTAGTGAGTAGAAAGGAACTATGGAAGAGCAGCAAAAGGACAACTTTAATCATACTGAAATTGAGAAAATAAGAAGTATGTTAGAATCCCTTGATAAACCCTCAAGTGCATGCTCTCTAGTCTTCTCAAGTAAATCTATATACTCTTCCATTTTTCATGCCTCAAGCAACCATTCTAAAAGTTCCTGGATTATAGATTATGGAGCTACTAATCATATGACCCATTGCTCCTCATTTTTTAGCACTTATTCACCTTGTCCTAGTAATAAGAAAATCATAGTGGCAATATTTTTTTTACTTGAGAAGACTAGAGAGCATGCATGACATTGTATTTTTCCATTGGCTTTGAGCTAATTTTTTTTTAATTATGCAAAATGTTTATTTTTTATTTTTATTTTTATTTTTAGATAATAATCTCTATTTTTTAATTAAAACAAATTAAATTTTCAACTAATTAGTTTAATTTTTAATCAATTAAAATTAAAGGTCATGAAATATACATTTTAGTATTCAAATGCAAATATCATGGCATGTCCCAAGCCACCCTTTTAAAATTATTAATTTTGGTCAAAATTTTATACATGTTGAGCCTTTATTTATAGAGTATTATTTTTATTAATTAATTATAACTCTTAAATTGAGTGATTTGGGTCAATATTTCTCATTTAATAAATTTTTGTGAAAAAATTGCGTAGCGATAAACTGTTACCATTATATTATCGCCGCAACAAGTCCGATACCGTTATACACGACCGCGAAACTGACGCAACAGTGATTTAAATCTATGTGTACCATTGTGTTCCAAATTACAAAAGTAATGCGTACCGGTGCACATCCTAGATCATGTACTATTAGGTCTAGTGAATTAGGTAACTATGCTTAGAAGTACCCAAACAGGGGAAAATAGAAATTAGGCTTCAAGGGAGGTCAGATCAATAATGAATATGGCGTTTCGAAGACGAGCAAAGATGAAGAAGCATGTTGAAGCATGTCAATTCAAAATATTCTACATTTATTAAGGATATGTCATAACATTAAGTTCTCTAGATAATATTTTATAGCAATTTAGTGCTCTCATGCCTATAACATGAGAAGTATCTCCCCCCATAAAGTTTATTGATCATGAGATGCTGGTATCTTCACAACATCATTCTTTTGTCATTTCTTTTTTACTTTCACTATCATTAAACCAACAAAAAATGAAGGAGCTATCATCAAGAATTAGAAATGTCATAAAGAAGGAAGGGACTACCTTTCCGTCCAGTTGCTCTTTCGCTTCCAATATCTCTCTCTGCAAGGCAAGGAACATAAAAACAGATGATAACTTACTAAAAGTTTTGTAGGGAAAGAGAAAGTTCGAAGAACTAAGATGTATAGTTCATTAGGTCGAACAAAAATCATAGTCGATTACAGAAATAAACATCTTCTTTCATATTTAAGTAAAAATTGAACAGTAACTACCTTGACATCCTCTTGCAGATTCTTTGAAAGTGCCTGCACTCTCAAGTATAGCGGGTGCAATGCAAAAACAGATAGTGAGCTGTATCACCACGACAATGGAAAAAGGAGAGCTTTTCATTAGATCACTAAGGCAGTTTAGTGTGTGAATGTAAAATGCAAAAGAAAAAAAAAATCCATGAAACTTATTGTGTGTGAAAAAACCCTAGGCTACTTTTCTTCATTAGGTAAAAATTAAATATGCACTAGAAAGAACACAAACATGAGTCAGCAGAAAAGAAGGAAAAGAAAAGGATATGAAAATCAACAATTTTGAGCAAGTTCTGCACATCGTATTCCTTGGCCCTTAAAAACTCAATTCAACCATGCCCTGATTCAAACTAACAAGATCATTACAAGAGTTTATACCTGTAAGGATATGAATCCCACCACATCCCATGCACAGATGTGTCATTGATTGGCAGAAGTTGAACTAAATGAAACCCAGATTCCATAGCCCAATCAATAAAAAGTTTCAAGTCAAGAAACTCACCAACCCTAAGATCATTTTTTGACCTAACAGAAAACATGGGGATAGCAACACCAGCACCTTGCCAAGGCATTTCCTAAGAGAACTAAAGAAATAGAGAATAGAAAGAATATAGAAAAGATGGTGAAGCTTTTCCTTTTAATTTGCTTGATTGTTCCTTTAAGCTAGGTCTATACTATATACACATAATTTGGGCTAAATAAGAAAACATATACAAAGGAATATAATCACAGATTCTATGCCTATAATTACTCAATCATAATCCCTAATTATTAGCATAATCATAGGATATTATTCTAACAATTCTAACACTCCCCCTCAAGCTGGAGCATACATGTTGTAGGCTCCTAGCTTATTACAAAGATGCTCAATCCTTGAACCTTTAAGAGATTTAATTAAGATATCTACTAATTGATCATTTGAACTAACAAAAGAGGTAGCAATACATCCTGACTCAATCTTTTGTCTAAGGAGGTGACAATCTATTTCTATATGTTTTGTTCTTTCAAGAAATATTGGGTTAGAAGCAATATGAAGAGCGGCTTTATTGTCACAAATTAACTTCATTTGTTGGATCTCCCCACATTTTAACTTTAGGAGAAGTTGTTTTAACCATATAAGCTCACACGTCGCCAAGGCCATAGCTCGGTATTCTACTTCTGCACTTGATTTGGCTACTACATCTTGCTTTTTGCTTTTCCAAGATATTAAATTACCTCCAATCATAACATAATACCCAGAAGTAGATCATCTGTGAGGGAGATCTTGCTCAATCTGCATCAGAGTATCCTACGACTTGTAAGTTACCCTTGTCTTCATATAACAAGCCTTGTCCTAAACTACCTTTGATACATCTGATAATGCGGATTACTGCATTCCAATGACTATCACAAGGAGCTTGAAGAAATTATAAACAAGAACAATTATAGGATATTATTCTAACAATTCTAACAAGAACAACTCGATCAACTAAGATAACAATTATAAACTTCATTGCAACACAAAACTTACTTGCATGTAACTTAAACTCAATAGCTTACTCGTAACATGCCATCTAAAAGGAAAATGTATCTTGGTGGGATCTTTGAAGAGTCAAGACAGAGGTCCCGATTTTGACCAGTTTCCAAAGAAATGTTTCCTGCCTTGTTATATTTGCAGTACTTATACATAAGAAACGTTAAGGAAGAGACAGAGAGCATAAAAATAACCAAAAATGCAAGGGACCATTAGAGTAATTGGATTTTCGAAAGGATATTTTATTGGAAAATCACCCCCCGGCATCACAATATCTGCTTGCCAAATTGAGTCACCCGCATAGCTAAGTTCGAGTCCATCCTGAATCTTCCACAGGCCTAATTTTGCAGTGCTGCCTATCACACATACCTGCATGAATCAAACTTCATAAATAGGAGCAAGTATCAAGGCCAATAAGATAATAAACTAAACTCTTATTCAACAAAAATAATAATAATAATAATAATAATAATAATAATAATAATAATAATAATAATAAGATGATTATAAAGTTAGGTGCAAATAAATGAAGACAGCTCATCAGAATGTAAAAGAATTTACTGATGTCTCTTCTTCTAGACTGGGGCAACAAATTTTGAAATGGACAAAGACTGCATCTATTACAATTCAGAATTCACAGAAAATGGATAAGCAACAAATTAGATAATAAATATCAATAATACCGATAATCAAGCAAACTCTTAATTATGAGAAAGCGTGTAAAATTACCTTCCTTGTCCAACTTATTCTGAACACCTAGAGGTCTTTCTATGTCCAAATTACAGCTTCTGTGTAAGATGACATTTTTTAAAGCACTTCTGAATGGGATAGCATCGGCACCAGTTTGGATTTAATAAAATTAACTTTTTTTTAAATCCCTGTCTAAACATGAAGAAGCTATGAAATTCTAGCAACCAACATATCTATTAATCATGACGAAGCTGAAATATAAGCTACAACCTCTCACAACCAGTTCACAACTAAAAATTGAGATACAATTGATTAGCTAAACTCCAACCAAGCAAGGAGTAGACAAGTTTCAAAAAAAAATCAGCAATAGAATCACCAGTCTTTCCAACCATATTTAACCTCACAGTACCCAGCAATTGGTAAAGAGGAAAGAACAGAAAAGGACAAAAGAAAAAAAAACATCATACATATCAAGCTAAAACTATAATATCAACCATACCTATTCATCAATATTGACCCTTAATCTCAATAATCAACCATTACCTGATAAGCAATGGTTGAAGGGATTTAAGAGTAGTAATGGTTGAGGGGAATTAAGATTAAAAGTTTGTGCCTCATTATTAGTTATTAGTTTTATTTTCAATACAAGTTCAACAACACTATGTCAAACAAAAGTCATCAGCCTCACAACATGTCACGACCCAACTTAGGAGCCGCAACGGTCCTAGGGTACGGGTGATACTTATGCTATCAGTACCACGAAGAACCCAAATGACTGTACTATATGGCATGCAATACAATAACAAGCTCAATATAGCTTGACAAATCAATAAAAAATTGGGCAGTATTTCCTTTATATAAGGATATGCCCAGCTGCTATACATATAAACAAGCACTTCTACTAATACTTCCATATCTATCTCAATTTCAAGGATCCCTCTGGATCTCCAATATCAACTAAAAATAAACATCTGAACATCAGATCACATATATTCATCTCAACATATATGAATATATCTCAAAATATAACTTATAGATATATAAATGCAACACACATATATATACATGCCAAACCTTAATTTACAGTACCATGGGACCTCTATTCT
>CANXYC011044632.1:0-12769 GCA_948193065.1 Aleurites moluccanus | reverse complement strand
TGTAATCTTTGTGAAACCTATCAATCCAACCATCCATTCTTCATACTTTAATCCTATTGGCTAATCCAAAGTCAACTTTAATAGGTTACACATATATTTGCCACACCAAATCACAACTAAAGGCAATGATTCCATACAATTAAGCTTAGATTAGCTAGATTGCAACCTACTCATCTAACCATCAAATTTAAAGTCATTTGATACAATGGTCGGATTTAATCAATCCTAAACTATTACCATAAGGTTGCACACACTTGATAACTCCATATTATAAAGGAAATGACCAAAATACTCTTGTGCAATCGAAACACCGAAATCGCATAACGTGCCGATACGAATTTTTCGACCGAGATTATTTCTTAAACTAATTCTCAAATAATTAAAATAAGGCCATTTTCAAGTCTTTAAATTATTTTCTCCTTTTAAATATGATATTTATTCCATAAAATTCCGACGGGTGAAAAATGACTATTTTGCCTCCAGTTCACCAAAAACTCAAATTTTGCCGATTAAGTCCTAGCAGCCTTTAAACCATTTCTATGCCTAGAACTAATTCAAATAACATGCGTAAATACCAATTTCATGCATAAATATATATTAACATGACAATATAAAGAAATTAAAAATCTCCCCCCGAAGATCTCTATATAGATTTGGTTCAGGCTAAGCTGAAGTGTTACAATAATGGTGTCTATTGATATGATATTCACTTGTATTGACCTAAATATGGTTTTACAGAGCTGCTGCTCCAATAGGGTAATGGGTACATACTGTCAGCAATGTGCACATTGATATTGATGCCCTAGCTGGGAAGGATTATTGGTCCCGGCCATAAGACCTGATCAGTCTTATGTTTACTTGATATGAGATCGACTGTGTGATTATATATAGTCTACATGTTTCATGACCCTATATCTGTCTTACCATATGATTCCATACCATTATTATGATCATTGATATTGCTGTCAAATTCGGATATTGATTTTGTAACCCAACATGATTGATATTGTTTCCATTGTTCCTTTATTATTATATATCATTGACCCATCCTATTTGATTTGCTAAGCATATAGATTCACTGAGTATCTTATATACTCACCATTTCTTTGTTTAACCATTTCAGGAAAGGTGTAGATTGCAGAATCCCATCTTCAGATATTTGAGGATTTCTGCTTGCTGTCATTTCATGTAAATATTATATATTATGTATTTTGGTGTTCATGTTCTAGTTGCTCCATGGGGTATGTATGGGTTAGTTAGGATATGAACATATATATGTATGTGATGATATTATATGATATATGATGATCATATGGCATGTTATTATGAGTGTTACAGCTAACTACACTAGATTACAGAAAGAATTACAGAATGACAGAATGAATGGTAATTAAGTAAAATGAATAATTAATTGATAGTTTTAGATTGTTCATGTGATACTGGATTCTACGGGTGTCGGTCGCCATTGGCATCTCCCGCATCCTAGGACCATCGCGATCCGAAAACGGGTTGTGACATTGAACCATGGTTTTTCCCTATAACTAAAAATTTAATCCCAGGTCTTGAAATTTTCTTTCATGCTAGGCTTAATTTGGAGGATTGCGAGCCCATGTACCTATTAGAGCAAGATTGAGAAGAAAACTTAGAGTCTACTCTCTTTGAGCAAGTCCTCATGATTGGAAATGAAGTGGAATTAGCCCCACCAAACTCATCCACCCAACCTTGGTTGCACCTGATAATTGGCATATTGAGAAGCTAGCCAGCCATAATGAGACGTTTTCTTTCCCGATCGAGTCTTAGTCAGAATATGAGTTTGAGTCAAAGTCAGAGTCAGAGCCTGTTGAGTTCATTTTCCTCTTCCATAGAGTCTGTAAAGGATCTCCCTGGTCCTTCTTTCAATTTTGGTGTAGTCTGTAAGGACAAAACGTTTGTTAGCAATAAAAGTTTTCAATTTTCCTCTTATATCCCTGAGTCTTCTTTCCTTCTTCATGAATTCAATTTAAATGAGGCATCAAAAGAAAAAGAAATAAATGAAATAAAAAAATAAAATAAAGAGTCAATAAATCTGGGCACAGATGATAAACTGAAAATCACATTCATTGCATCATCATTTTATGATAAAGACTCTTTATTCAAGATAGTTCAAGAATGTTTGGATTGTTTCGCTTGGAAATCTGAAGACATGACAGGTATTGATCCAAGCATAGTAGTCCATAAGATTCCGACATATGAGGATGTGAAGCCTATAAAACAAAAGTTACAGAGAATGAAGGCGAAGTGGTCTCTCAAGATCAAAGAGGAAGTTGCTAAGTTATTACCTGTCACTTACCCATCATGGCTAGCCAACATAGTGCATGTGCCTAAAAAGGATGGAAAGGTAAGAATGTATGTGGATTACAGGGATATGAACAAAGCCTGTCCAAAAGATGATTTTCCTTTACCTCACATATACTTATTGGTTGACCGCATGGCTGGATCTGAGGTAGTCTCCTTGACTGATTTATATGCAAGGTATAATCTTATACAAGTATATCCACCTGATAAGGAAAAGACAGCTTTTGTGACAGAATGGGGCACCTACTACTACAAGGTCGTGCCTTTTGGTTTAAAAAATGTTAGGGCAACATATCATAGAATGGCTACAACTATCTTTCATAACATGATTCACAAGGATGTGGAAGTGTATGTTGATGACATGGTTATTAAGTCCAAAACGGTAGAGGGACACATAGATGCATTAAGGCGTTTCTTTCTTAGGTTAAGACAATACAATCTAAAGTTGAATCCTGCTAAGTGTGTTTTTGGTGCATCCTCAGGTTTGTTCTTGGGCCATATGGTGAGCAAAAAAGGGATAGAAGTAGACCCAGCCAAATCAAGAGCCATTCTGGAAATGCCAGCCCTAAAAATAGAGAAAGAGATTAGGGAATTTTTAGGATGCTTGCAGTACATCAATTGGTTCATTTCTCAACTGGCTAATGTTTGTGGGCCCATCTTTAAATTATTGAAGAAGGGATCTCCTAAGGGATGGAATGAAGAATGTCAGCAAGCTTTTGAAAAGATCAAACAATACTTGTTAAATCCTTCTGTCTTGCAACAACCAAGGCCTAATAAACCCTTGTTGTTATACCTTTATATGACCAAAGAAGCTATGAGGGCAATGCTCACTCAAAATGCTGTGGATTCGCATAAGGAAAATGTCATCTATTATTTGAGTAGGCGCGTGCTTGCCCACAAACTCAAGTACAATCAGATTGAGCAATTATGTCTCGCCTTGGTTTGAGTATGCCATAAGTTGCAACATTATTTGGGTTCATACACTATGCATGTCCTTGCTGACAATAGCCCCTTGAAATTCCTTATGGAGAAGCCAGTTCTTAACAGCAAAATGACACGATGGTTGGCAGTTCTTGCAGCTTTTGATCTCAAATATATTCCACGGAATTCTATCAAAAGAAGTGTGATAGCTAACCAATTAGCTGCTGCCCCAGTAGATGATGAACCATTCAAACCCGAGTTTCCAGATGAGGATATCATAGAGCTGGAACCAAAAGTTTGGAAGCTATTTTGATGAAGCCAATAGCAAGGGTTATGGTGCCGAAATAATACTTGTCATGCCTAATGGGTATCATTTACCCATGGCCATTAAGTTAGTCTTTGAGGTGACAAACAATGAAGTAGAATATAAAGCTTGCATATGTGATTTAGAGGTTGCCACCAATATGAGGATTGATTATCTAGAGGTCTATGGGGACTCTAATTTGATTATCTCACAAGCTCTTGTCAAGTGGAAGATAAAAGAAGAGCATTTAGTTCCTTACTATCAACATGTAACTAATCTAGCAGAAAATTTTCATGAATTACCTTTCCATTATCTGCCTCAAGCTAAGAATTAGTTTGCCGATGCTTTGGCAATGCTGGCCTATATAATAGACATGATCGGTAATGAGATTATACATCCCATGGTTATTGAAGTGCAAAGGCAATCGGGTTATGCTACAACAGTATGCAAATTCAGTTAACCGATGGTAGGCCATGGTATTGGGATATATTCAATTTTCTAAAAAATGATCAGTATCCGGAAGGGGCATCTAAATTAGATAGGAGGACCCTTAGGCAATTGGCTAGTAATTTCATACCAAATGGTGATGTGTTGTATAGGAGAGCATGGGATAACATCCACCTAAGGTGTGTGATAGAAGAGGAAGCTCAACAAATTATGGAATGGGTATATAGCGGCAAAGAAGGCCCGCACATGAATGGTTTCGCGTTGGCCAGAAAAATCACGAATCTTAGATATTTTTGACTCGCAATGAATGAAGATTAGGCTAAGTTTGCATAGAGGTGTCACAAATGTCAAATATTTGCCAAGCTCCAGAAGCAACCTCTTGTCCCATTACACTCGACTATAACTCCCTGGCCTTTTGCTACATTGGGTATTGATGTCATAAGGTGCATAAGTCCTAAATCTTCAAATGGGCATGAATACATTCTAGTGGCAATAGATTACTTTAAGAAGTGGGTGGAAACAGCCTCTTACCATGTGTTGAATTCTAAAAAGGTAGCATACTTTATCCAAACTAACATCATTTGTCAGTTTGGATTGCCTTTTGAGATCATCAAGAATAATGGCTCTCATTTTCAAAAAGAAGTAACAAGTTTGCTTGAGAAGGAAAAGATTTAGCATCATCGATCTTCACCCTATCGCCATCAAACTAATGGGGAAGTCAAAGCGGCAAATAAAACAATCAAGGCTATTTTGCAAAAGATGACCACTAGTCATAGAAGTTGGCATGAACACCATCTGTCACAACCCATTTCCGGATCACGACGGTCCTAGGATGCGGGAGATGCCAATGGCGACCGATACCCATACAACCCAGTATCACATGCACATTCTATAATCATCAATTAATTATCCATTTTATTTAATTATCATTCATTTTGTCATTCTTTCTGTAATCTAGTGCAATTGGCTGTAACAATCAATATAACATGTCATATGATCATCATATACCATAAGATATCATCACATACATATACATGTTCATATCTTAACTAACCCATACATACCCCATGGAGTAGCTAGAACATGAACACCAAAAATATAGAATATGTAATATTTACAAGAAATGACAGTACGCAGAAATCCTCGGATGTTGAAAGATGGGATTTTGTAATCTACTCCTCTCCTGAAATGGTTAAACAAAGAAATGGTGAGTATATAGGATACTCAGTGAATCTATATGCATCGCAAATCAAATAGGATGGGTCAATGATACATAATAATAAAGAATCAATGGAGACAATGTCAATCATAATGGGTTACAGAATCAATATCAAAAACTGATAGGAATATCAATGGTCATATCAATGGCATGGAAATCATATGGTGAGACAGATATAGGGCCCTAAAACATATAGACTATATGTAATCACACAGTCGATCACATATCAAGTAAGCATAAGACTGATCAGGTCTTATGGCCGAGACCAATAACCCCACCCAGCTAGGGCATCAATATCAATGTGCACATTGCCGACAGTATGTACCCACTATCCTGTCGGAGTGGCAGCTCTGTCAAATCACATTTAGGTCAATACAAGTGAACATCATATCAATAGACACCATTATACAACAATGGTATCATTAATAACAATAAGCTCAATATCTTTCAAATCAAATAGCAATGGAACCAATGACATTGCAATATACGATATACAATCAATGATAAGTGGTATGGTAAACAACAAAGGTATGGAACAAAGGTTGGTTCGGCAAAGGAAATCGGTAGGCCAATTGGCATGCCAATGTCGCTGGCTACGATGGCATTCAAATGGTAGGCTTATAGAAAACAAAGCAATAGGCCAAGGCAAAAATAACTAGGCATTTTGTCAAACACTTGGTGGGCACAAAAGGGCAAACCATTAGGTTAGGGTTTGGTGCAAATTTGGTATTCCCAATTCAACCAACAACAAGTTCACATTGTCAACAACACAATAGGCATCAATTATACAATATTAAACAACATTAAATGCATTAAATTGGCTATGGAATTCAAAGGAAAAAACAAAGAAAATCAAGGCAATGAATAGTGATGGTGGGTTCAGCCAAAATGGGGTTCAACCATATGAATTCCATTCAACATTCCAATGCTTAGGACATGTAATTTGATGCATATAGAACTCACTTAAAGCTTCCAATTGCCTTGGAAAATTGATTTCCACCACAAATCTTTAAAGAAAGCAAAATGCCCAACTTTGACAAATCTTGTTTTCTACACCAAAACAACCATCAATTAGTTACCTAATGGCCTCCAATTAACATATTCTAAGATCAATTGATACAAACTAACACTAATTAACATAACTCATTCATACAACTTCAATTAGGTTAAGCAATTTAAGGTTTTCTATCCAAATACATCAATTGATGTAATCTAACCTAAAACCAATTCAATTCAACTTCTAAATCATCTAAATGAACCATAAAAATAAACAAATCAACTTCTTACCTCAATATGGGATCCTAGTCGAAATCTTCAAGAAATTATTCCTTGAATTCCTTTAGCTTTCCAAGCAAATTAATGGTGGGGAATTGAAGAACAAAGCTTGTAGTTAGGTTTTCTATGAATTTTCTTAAGGAAACTTGGTTGGAAGTGAAGAAATGGATGGAAGAAGCAATGGAGATAGGTTCGGCCACTATGTAGAAAGAAGAAGAAGATGGGCAAATTTGTCTAGGGCATGGCTTATATATTAAATCATAATGGCAAATTACATTTTAGTCCTTAAACTTTCAAGTAATTATACTTTGACCTCAACTCCTTTTGTAATTTATTCTGTCAATTTTGTTAGGATTTACATTCCAATGTGAGGAATCAATAGGCTTATTTTAATTTATCCTTATTTATAAAAATAGTTTCAGAGTCATTCTGAAGCTCAAACAGATTCATTTCCACTATTCACCTTAAAGTTCCATTTATTTATAATTTTGCCATTGGTTACTTTTTCAGTGTTCCTAAATGTTTTTCGCATCTATATTTTTACCAAAATTACACATGCATTAAGGTGATCTTTTACCCCTTGATCAAATTCAAAAATTCTTCTATTGACCGGACTGCTAATTTCTCGGCAGTGTTCCCGACACCACCGATTTCCAAAAAAGTAACTAGTTCGCTTTCTAACTGTGTCTCAAAAATTATTTCCCATCAGTTCAATGCCTTCAAACCATATATTGAGAATTAATTCATACATATATGTTAGGACTTTCTAGGGTATTACACCATCCATTTGCATTATGGAGGTATTGGACCTCCATTTGCACACCAACAAGGGCAACTCTATATTCTTTAGTATATAGGATGGAGGCAGTGCTTCCAATTGAAGTATAAATCCACTCGACAAGAGTTATGTAAGAGAACCAGCTTAGTGAAGCGGAGTGGATTAAGGGATTTCATGACCAGTTGAATGTTATTGATAGAAAAGGATAGATGCACTCTATCAGATACAAGGATATCAACAAAGACTTACCCGTCATTTCAATAAAAAGGTAACTGATAAGAGATTGGAAAAAGGCAACTTGGTACTAAAAGAAATCAGAGCTCCTATTCATGATCCAAGAGGAAAATTCATACCAAATTAGGTCGGTCCATATGTGCTCAAGAAGATCCTGTACAGCGAAGGTGTCATACTCATAGATTTTGATAGGAATAAATTTTTGAATCTTTGTAATCATGATCAATTGAAAAGGTATTTTGTATAATGTCCATTTCATGATGCATTGTATGATTATAACTATGAGGACATGATTTTGCTAAAAAAAAAAAATTTGATGTGTAAAATAAAAGAAATGCAAATGGAAAAACGTAGGCAATGCACTTTGGGTATGGTCCAAAGCTTAATAAAATTATAATTTTTTGTGCCTAGATTAATTGACTTATGCTCGCTAAGTTGAAAACCTAAATAATGCGACTTAGGCAAAAATTAGAACAACTCGAGGAGTTGAAAATCCAGAAGGGCAGCTCGGGCAAAAATTAGAGCAAAATAAAAAAGAAAAAAGAAAAAAAAAAGTATATAAATAAAAAAAAAAAGAGAAAAAATAATAAAAAATAAAAAATGCCTTTTTTTTAACTTGGATTTCATCAGTCATAATCCAGTATCATCAAAATTCTTTCATTCTCATCTGTCAATGTCAAAATAATAAAAATTTCATCTTATTCAAAAAGAATGTCATAGTCTCAACATGAATGAAGTTCAAAATTCTGAATATAATATAAAGATGGAATATAGAGTCTAAGCACGTTTTCTCCTAGGATGAATATCCTTTGAGTCATCAGAGTCACCATCTTCTGTCACAAGTATATCTGGTTCAACCTTTACTACCAGCTCATTCTTGGTCGCAGCAGTGTCTTCTAATCCCGTTGTTGTGTCTATTTCAGTATCCTTAGTCTTCATGTCTGCTTCCAACTCTGTAATCAAGGCTACTCGCCTGATCTTCTCAATAGGTCAAACCTTCATGATGAACTAGGGGTCAAAATCCTCCAATTTGCCTGATAAGCCAGCAAGATGTACAAAACGCATAGACCGCCTCTAGCTAGTCATTATGGCTTAGGAAATGGGACCGATAATCAAAGATATAGGAAAAATTGCTCCGTCTGGTGGGCTAACCTGTGGCTGACCCATCTGCCTCAAGATTCTGGTGCCTTGATAGAATGAGGTCATGGAAATGCCCAGCAAGTAAACCATCTTATACCCATAACTCATTGTGATGAATGAGTCAATCCCCTTCCAAGAGCGATGCCAAAGTAGATCTTTAGAATCCAGTTCTAAAATCCAGGTGGTCTACTCCTTTTCTGTGTCAAAACAAATCTGAGTCCTCCGCATGTAATATTGTGCAGCTGAATATAGCATCCTATCTGGGGGAGCCACCACCTATAGGTGATCCTTAAACCAAACCTAAAAAGAAATAAAGGGGTTGGAAAAAGGAATTTAAAAGAAAAAAAAAAGGAAGTACAGGATGTTTTTACCTGTAAAATGACGGGGCTAATAGACCAATGCCCCTCAACTCTGTAGTTTCCATCCAAGCTCTGCAAAGTCTCTGCTAAAATCAGGCTGGCAATAGTGCAACCTCGCTCCATCTAAGCAATCAGCTCCACCACTCGAATGTCTCTCCAGCCAGGTGAGCTGAAGAACAGGCATCCAGTAGTCAAACACAGAACCAAGGTTGTCATTTTGTGTTTCTATCTCACCTTATCCCCTGAATCTTCTAGATATTGAAACTCAGCCATAACTGCAGTAAGGTTGACCCGGTCTCCCATGACCATAGAGCTCAAGCTCTTATTTCAATCCTAGGAGCCTCCTAAAAGAATAAAAGTATCCAACCTGGTATTCGGGGACAACTAGAGCAGCATTCAGGTTACTTTTGAGGATAGCACTAAATTCCTCAAAAGTAGCTCACATTTCCTCCGGCTCCAAATTGGAACACATGGTCTACAGGATCCCAGAACTTGAGACAAGCATTCATAAAATCCCAATCCACTTTCACACCCCTTAGAATCAGAACAGAATTGACCCCATACTTGCCTAGATTGATTTTCTTGAACTTGTCTAGGTTCTTGGTCCACAAAAACATATGGTGGTTGTAATAGGGTTCCATGGAAGAAATTTTGAGTGAAATAAGAGAGAAAATATATATAAAAAAAAGGTCTTGAGAAGTGTCAAAGAGAGCCAGAGTGACTTTTTTAAGAAAGTGGGGACCCTTTTTATAGAAAAATGTGTCAGATAGGCTGAGCCATCCAAGCCCAGTATAGTACCTCCACAGGGACCTAGCGACACCGCCATAGGCACATGGCGGCAGCGAACCCTTTTGAGCGGGATTTTTCAAAAATTTGGGGTTCTAGGGGCAATTTAGGACATTTTCAAAATTCTTTGACATTTTTAGACATTTTAATAGAAATTATATAGCATTTTATATCATTTTTTTAGTTTGCATTCATGACATAGGAAGTCTAAAAGAGCATCATAAAGTTCATGCATCATGCATACATCAAAACATCATCTGTACATCATAGTTCAGACATAAATAAATAAATTAAAAAAGCAAGACAAGAAATAAAGAAGCCCAAACGAGCCACTAGTGTCTCTGACAGTACCGACGGAGGTCCTCAGGTGGACGAGATTGATCAGTCCGGACCTCAAGCCGGGTCAGCATACCCAATGGAGCTAGCTCCATTCTACGTCCCACTCGGTAGTTGTGATGGGCCTACTCTACAGTAATATGCAAAAAGAAAGATATCAGACGCTTAGCTAAAGATCATTTCCGAAAGCAAAAGCTAAGAGAATAGGCATGAACATACCTTAGGGTTATCAGGAAAGTCTGGTGCAATGGGATGGACCCCATCCGGAAGATGATATATCTGCATCTCACCATATGAGTTAGTGTAAAACATATCTTCAAAGAATCAGTAATTAGGGCTCATGGGGACCTTACTAGAATCAATTCGCGTCTCAAGGGTAACACTGGGATCAACCGAAGAAGGATTCCTTGATGCACCTACACTTTGAGCCTTACTTGGTCTAACAACAAAGGGACCAGCAGTGTCAGATGGGCATTTCAATCATCAACATGGATCACCAACAGGTCCCATTAGACGAGTACGCCAAAATATCACATAGTCATCCTGATGGGTCATATATAGATGAATGGGAAGACCAGTATAAACCTCGTCAGGAGCACGAATGTCCATACTCCACCTCATGTTAATAGGTGGATGTGCTGGAACTACCCACCTACCAATAGTCTGGACTCGGATTCTCTCTCTCCTAAGTAGTACAACTTGTAATGTGGAAAGCAAAGCAACAGTCTGGAACAAGCCAGTATGGCACTTAAGTCAAGTTCTACTAGCATCAGCTGCATCTTATCGATGTAAGGTTTCGTCATAACCTACAAAAATGACTGTTGTAAGTAAAACCAGGAAATATAAGAGAGATAAAGTTAGAAAATACCTGGAAAATGTTAAGGCTTCCAAAAAATGCTTGAATAGTCCCAAATTCACGCACACTGGAGCTAGTCCAATATTCCCTATTCCACCGAATATCGACCAGAAAGACATCTAGCCTAGGATTGCTAGGGGTGGGGGAAAGCATTGAAAAGTACTCATAATCCCATACGTGATTCAAGCATTAAAGATAGAAAGACAAAAAGATAACAAGTGCAGAGAGTACCTCCGAATTTAAAATAAACAAAAGGTGTAGAAAGTGCCTTCCAGTTTAGGTTTAACAAAAGATGCATAGAGCATACCTCCTAGATAAAATGAGTCCCTCCATAAGAGTTAAAAGCTCTCTGAGATAAGTCACACATCCCTCGATACATAGTGCTTAGGATAACGCCAACCCAATCATATTCACCCAGCAGAGTCATGTCTATCAAGCTTAGCAGAATGTTCAAGTTAACAGTGTCACGTGGGCATGGCTAAATGTGCATCCTGCCAGAATCAGCATCATCAATCTGGCCATAGCTGCAATATCAAATAACATATCGATAAATGGCTCCATTTCTCTCAATCGAGCCTAAAGCCAAGTGCGAGGCACTGATATGCGATCCCAAGGCCGTTCCTGACCTATAAGTTGGATCATATCTTCGGGGAGAAGGTGGTCCTCCAGTCAGAGCAAAGATCCAGATGAAGAGTCCCAAAGTATAGCCAAGTCAGCATTAACAAATCTACAGGAGTAACGGTCAGCTCCCCATATAGAAAGTGAAAAGTGTTAGTAGTATCCCACCACTACTCAGCCAGTGCCTTGATTAAGGCTACATTGCTCCCAAGGTTTGTCTTGACCTTTAGAAAAGAAATAAAAATCAGTGGGCTCTAACAAGGGTTTTACCAGAGTTTCAGCTGATAGAGCATTAGCCAGATAAGCCAAATTTGACCTAGCATCCCTGTTCCTAAGCATGGTGGTTTTTCAAGAAAAGAAATTCACTCAGCAAGGATTTGCAAAAAAAAAAAAAAAAGTTGAAAAATACCTTGATTCTGCCATCCCAGGAAACATATGGTTCTGACTCCTATAACAGATTCTCTAAGTAAGGATTGTCCCACGGGGCCTCATAGCTATTGTGTCCCATGTTGCTAGTAGCACTTTTAGAAGTTGAAGCCATCAAGATATACTAGAGAGAAAAAGCTAGGGAGAAAAAGAGAAAAGTGAAAATGAGAGTGAAGGGAACAAGAGAGCCTGTCACGACCTGATCCGGCGAGCCACGACGGTCCTAGGGTGCAAGAAACACCGAGGAAACCGACACCTGTAGAACCCATCAATCACTATAATACAATCCCATACTATAACAATATTGCAGTGAAAACATTTATTACCATCAATACTTATCAGTCTATAATCATATATTCACATAAGCACTATTCATTCTGTCACTCTGTCATTTATTTTGTATCTTTTTGTAACTTTCATAATCTTATACATTTATACTCCAATATACCCATACATACATGTTCATACTCTAACTATACCACACATAACCTATTGAGCAGCTAGGATATGAACATACAAAATAATACAGTGTTCATAATATTACACTGATACAAAATCTGCAGAATTCACATAGAGTCAAAATGCTGGGATATCTGCCTCCTACTCAGTACCTGGAGAGGTAAACAGTGAGAAGGTGAGTATATATGATACTCAGCGAATCTAATATACATCAACCAATATATATATATATATATATATATATATATATATATATATATATATATATATATATATA
>CANXYC011044427.1:0-10457 GCA_948193065.1 Aleurites moluccanus | reverse complement strand
TATCTTGCTTAAGCTATTTTAAGCTTATTTGTGTATGCATGCCATATAGTTTATTTTTATGGGTTCTTCGTGGTATTGGTAGCAATAGCATCACCCATACCCTAGGACCGTCATGGCTCCTAAGTTGGGCTGTGACAATAGGCCACCTAGTTCTTTTGGTAACCTAGCTAACCAGGAAGTGCCTAAAAATCCTAAAACGGACCCGTAATTCCATAGCCCGTTGCGGCAGCTCGCATTTCTTGATATCTTGATATTTCAGCATTTATTCTGTATTTTAGATTCACTGAGTATATCTTTATACTCACCCCCTTTAGTGGTTTATTTTACAGGTTAGCGGAGAGGCGCGTGTTCCATAGGCATTCTTCTTCGCCTTGGAAGTTAGATTATAAATGTAATCTCATAATTTCAAAGTGTTGCAAATAAAGTATATAGTTAATGTTCCATGGTACTGTTTTAGTTGGCATGTAATTATTATGTATGTTTGATGCATTTTGGATTTGTATATAAAGTGTTTGGCTTGGAGTATAAGTTATTAATTATATATAGTTGATCAAAATTGAGATTTTATTGATTATTGAATTATTGTTGAGTTTGAGAAATTGTGGAGATCCAGAGGGATCTGTTTATTTGAGTTGTATGGAGATTGATTATAGAAGTGCAGCCCAAATTGGCCCGTAATTAGTCCGCCGAAATACCTAAAAATGACCTAAACTTTGACGGACCATAAAATGCAAACCAGAAAGCCAATTGGGCCACCACTTGGCCCAATCTTCTATTCTTGTTCCAAGCTTCGAAATGGTACCTCATGGGCCGCCTAATTCTTTTTGTAACCTAGTTAACCAAGAAGTACCTAAAAATCCTAAAACGGACCCGTAATTCTATAGCCCGTTGCGGCAGCTCGCCCGGGCCCGACCGGGCAATTTTTTGGCGATTATGTAAGTTGTTATATTTTGATTCCTATATGTATATATGACCTTCTTACTATCATTTGAGCTTTATATAAGTTGTATATAAACCTAAAGTGAGACATAAGAATATGATATTAAAACAGGACTACTTCGATGGGTAGTACTTAATTCCATCGACTGTGTGCACACTGGGTTAATTAAAATAGTCCCTGCAAGAGAGGGCGTATAACAATGTGAACATAAATTTGTCCATGCTAGGGAGGGCGTGTAATATTCCTTAGTCGCAAAGGTTGATCCCTTTTGCGTTTATTATGAGTTGCACTGGAGATAAAGTGCTTATAATGAGTAAAGAAATGAGTAAAGTTAATGAAATGAGATACAGTATTATCCTGTAACATCATACATGGTTTGGCTTATTTGTTATCCATTTTATTTCCAAGTTATATATATATATATAGTTCTGTTAATTATTCCATTGTTCAGTTATTGAATCTATAGGCCAAGTATGGCATTTCTTGATATCTTGAAAATTTCAACATATATTCTATATTCTGGATTCACTGAGTATATCTTTATACTCACCCCCTTTAGTGGTTTATTTTTCAGGTTAGCGGAGAGGCGCGTGTTCCATAGGCATCCTTCTTCGCCTTGGAAGATTATAATATTAATGTAATCATATAATTTCAAAGTGTTGTAAACAAAGTATATAGTTAAAGTTCCGTGGAACTGTTTCAGTTGGCATGTATTTGTTATGTATGTTTGATGCATTTTGGATTTGTATATAAAGTGTTTGGCTTGGAGTATAAGTTATTAATTATATATAGTTGAACATAATTGAGATTATGTTGATTATTGAATTATGGATGAGTTTGAGATATTCTGGAGATCCAGAGGGATCTATTTATTTGAGTTGTATGGAGATTGATTATAGAAGTGTTTATATTGTGTTTTTTTTGCCAGGGCATGCTCCTTAAATAGAGGAGATGCTGCCCGATTTTGCTTATATTGCTTAAGCTATATTAAGCTTATTTGTGTATGCATGCCATATAGTTTTATTAATGGGTTCTTCGTGGTATTGATAGCATAAGCATCACCCGTACCCTAGGACCGTCATGGCTCCTAAGTTGGGCTGTGACAGTAAGCTTGGATAATGATTAAGTGCTTTGGCATTTTATTGGTTTAAATGATTATATGTAATGCATTTAGTGTTTATCAATATTGTATGTTTAATTGGTGTTGAAAAATTTAAGAATGGAATGATTTTCATTAAAATGATAACATATGGACTTTGTTACTTTAAGGTGTTAGGAAAATACAAATGAAGAACTAAGGTTTGATTATGGTATAATAGCTTAAATGATTGAAATGTATAAGGTTAAATGTAGGAAGATTGAATGGTATAAGTGATTTGAAGCATAAGTGAGGATTTGTGTATGTTTGGTATGAAATATTGAGCTAGGTGTTTGGAAGTTCATAACTTAGCATAATATTGATGAATATGAGTAATGTGAATGATTTGTGTTGATAGAAATGCATTTGGTGCATAAAAGGTATGAAATGTGTTAAAGGAGTAATATAAGGCCTTTGATGTGCTTAATGTGTAAAATATGTATAATGTATGTGTTTATGTGCTAATATGTTTGAATATGCGTTAATATGGCATAATATGTGTTTTGATAAGATTATTGATGGATATGTGTCTTATAAGACAAATTTGAATATTATAGGAGAATCGTCCCAAATTAGAGCTGCGGACGGGGAGTCCCGAGCTAACTAGGCCATTAGGAGTGATATTTGGGAGTTGTTAATAGAGGTGAGTCTATATATATATTTGATGCATAATACATTCATAAGTCATACATTTATGCATATGAAATGATAATCTTGCTTGAAAACCATTAATGATCCACATTTGGGCAATTTTGCCAATTTAACCTAAAATGGTGCCACCGAAATACCTAATTTGGGCATAAACTTTGATTGGCTATAAAATATATTCTAAAAGGATTTTTGACCTGAAACCAAGCCCAATCATCTTTTATATATATGTACTTGTGATTGGTATATGGAAATTGCTATGTATATATTGATTTCAATGCAAACCAGAAACTGCCTGAAAAATGAAAACGGACCCGTAATTTGGGAGCCAGTTGCAGCAGCGCAAACTGGGTTCCGGCGTGCAAAAATATGAAAATGAGCCAAACCCTTCCTTTGGGTCTATTATTAATATATATCATTATTTAAGTCCTATTTGAGACTTATTTTAATGTAATTATGCTATATGAGACATTTTCATATAATATGTTATTACAGGACTACTTCGATGGTGTAGAAATAAACCATTGGCTGTGATCACAAATTTATGTTATGGCCTCTGCCAGGGAGGGTAAGAATATTCCCTATGCTATGGTTGATTGGAGGAAATGGGATGAAGTGAAGCTTCAGTATGATATATGACACAATATGATATGTTACAAGCTCCTGTTATATTATATGCATTATGATCCATAATATGTATTTCATCATGCTATCTCCAGCATTTCTATTTACAGATCATTAATGGATAGATGTGACTGTCATGAATATTATTTCATACTCATATATATAGAATGACTCACTGAGTATATTGTTATACTCACCCCTTTCAGTGGTTATATGATTTCAGGACCTCAGTGAGTCAGTCATCCATTGGCTACATTATCTCCAGCCTTGGATCAGATGTATGTATTTGAGGTCACTCCTGCGTATAGAGGTTCCTTGGTATATAATGTATAGAGGTTTAAGTTGACTTAAGTAAAATGTTAAAATGATCAAATGGTAAATTGATATGATATGGATATGTATATATTATACATATTTATGATATATGATCCTTATATGAAATGTATATGTTATATGATATGGATGAAACTATTGAAGTGCATTTTGAGTTGCAATTGATCAATGGAGGATATAAGGGGATATATGTTATATTGGGAGTGCATATTTATATGTTTTACGGATAGCTTAAGTCAGAGTTACAAAAGAAACTCTGTCAGTTTTTCTGCATGATTGTTATGATGTTTTGAAAAAAAAAATTATCACCTTAATGTATCATAGGTTAAGTTATGAATGTAAAAGTAAAAGCATGGGTTCTTCGAGGTACTGGTGGCTTAGGCATTACCTGTACCCTAGGACCGTCATAGTCTAAAGTTAGGCTATGACAAATTGGATTCCAAAGTGAGAATTCAAATAGCTTATTTTATTTATACTTTATTATAAAAATAGTTTCAGAGCCATTCTGAAACTCAAACAGTCGAGTTTTCACTATACCCTTAAAGTTCCATTTATTTACGATTTTGTCATCACTTACTTTTTCAGTGTTCCTAAACATTTTTCACCTTTTTCTTTTCACCATAATTCCACATATATTTATGTGATTCTTTACCCCCTGATCTGACTCAGAAATTCTTTAGTCGACCGGACTGCTATTTTTCCGGCAGTGTAATTAACACCAACATTTTCTGGGAAAGTATCTCATATGCATTCCAACTGTGTCTGAAAAAGTAACTTTAGTCATTTCGATGTTCCCAGACCAATAACTTATTAAATAATTGTTCAATAATGGTAGGCTATTATAGGGTATTATATCATTGCACTACATCTATTTGCACTATCCCTGAAGAAATGGAAGGGGAAAAGAACCATCTAGCCTTAACACGGGTTCTACACAATTATATCATACTATAAACATTCATTCATTCATTCATCCAACATCTTAAAGTAAAGAAATAATAAAAAAGGAAATTGAATTGCATAATATAATATATTAAATGAAACATGTGCACCTTGGACTTTGCCTTTTTAGGCCTTAATGCATTCTAAGCTCGTTTATCTTTCATGAATGCTTAGGTCTTACAAGTCTCATGTATTTATTTTACTTTGTCCCTACATGGTTATCTCATACAACCTAAATACATGTAAAATATACTTTGCAAGATAATCATACTTCTTATCATCACATAAAAAATCATGTTTACCATATGCATGATGCAAAGTATATAAGCATAATACTTTAACCATTTGGTTTGTATACAAGTGACCAAAACACATCAAGAATAATAATGCATACACCAAATTATTTCAAATTAAATCACTTTTAACAACTAACCTAATCATAGCATGCTAACCTACAAGAGACATGTTGTATTGTATTGCATAGCAACAAAGTGTGTATTTAGCTAATCATGCTGTCACATCCCCACTTTGGAGATGCGACGTTCCTAGGGAATGGGATAACTTAAGGTCTCCTAATCTCATAGGACCTACTCTTAATTACATAGGCAATAAACTATTACAAATTTACAAAAATTCGGATAGAGTTTTCTTTATAATTTTGTTACAATTCCCAAGATGAATAGTATCTTGCCAACTTAAAACTCCCAACCTGCACAAAAACACTTCCAAATCTTCCATATACCTTCTGTCAATACTCAACTACAATATTATCATCACAATAACTATTATCAATATATAAGCTTATTTATATATAATCATTTCGCATTAATATGTAACTTCATCAGTTTATATTATTTATTAATTTAAACATATTATATTTCCATTTTACAGTCTGATTACCATAATTATATAAACACTAAACTTCAAGTTTAGACCATGGAGAAACTATAACAGTCATCAAGTCGTATACATACATAGGTACTAGCAGTTCCACTCTAAAGAAGCAGGGAATGGAACCAATACTACATAATCACCCCTGAAAAAAAATAAATCAACGAGGGTGAGATACAAATATCTTAGTGAGTAACTACATATTACCTCACTTGTGGCTAGGTATTCAATGCCACTTACAAGAAAGGTAACGGTTCAATATACAAATATATTAATGAATATTGAATATTTATAAAGAAGAATCATAGCCATTGGAAAGAACATAAACAAATGAATTTAAAGGTATATTCAATGAATTGGTTCTCAACAATAGGTCATAACAAATGTTATAATATCAATCAATACAACTTTATTCAATTCAATAATAATAATAAAAAAATACTGATGTATTTCATTATGATGATAGATAATCAATATAACAAAAAAACTTAGTAGAGGCTTTAGTCTGGTAGCATGCCTACGTAATAGTAATGCTGTTGATCGAAACGCATGGCTAGAGCTGTCTCCCCCCTCTAGTTGAGGTCAGTCACAAAATACAATGTGCACAAAGTCTCGATGTGTTATCATGGTCCCATCGAAAGGGATATCTATCATATATACATATGATATATAAAATAGGGTTCGTATCATAATGACCAAAGGTACATTATGCATTTATCAGTTTAATAAGAGCAATATTGATAATTACGTCAATGAAGGTAACAATAGGTACTTAATTACATTATAGATATCATATAGGCTTCCAAATAAAGAATAATAGGTTAATTCATTTCAATGGCTATAATTCGAATTAATTACATGCCAAAGATGCATTTAGAAGCAATGTGAAGTTACGCATCCATTTTACTGGAACAAATCAACAGTTTAAGAACATATATATGTACAAGTCAGGTCTGGCCAATTAATGGCTTTCAAGAACCATAGGTCAAATAGGTTATTCAAATATATGCAATAGTAATTCTGGTTAAAACATGCTTGAATGGAAGTAAATATTCAAGCAAGAGAAACAATGTACATTCGGTCAACATTAAGAAACTTCAAGGTGGTTTCGATAATTTAAGTTGGAATAATTACAAATGAAGTAATACATAAATTACTCACCTTATTTGCCAAAACGCCAACTATACTTTGTTTAGTTATAACAAAACGATTAATCTACACCTCTTTCTCTTTCCCTTTGTCTCTATTAGATGCTATAATTGATTAAACATCGTATTAACATTTAATTATACATTAATTTCATATAATCAACTTCAATTTCAATTTTTCCCAATTCTAATAAAACCCTAATCTTAAAGGATCATATAGGCAGCCCTAACATAATTATCTCTAATTCAAGTTTTAGGAATCCAAATTCCTTAATTCTACTTCTGAATTAAACTAAACACGTAAGGTTTATACATATCCAAAATTCAGCCCATCCTCTAAACTGTATAATTTTTACTGAATTTTCAAAATATATTCTGTTTCTGTGTAATTTTAATTCAGGCAGTAGTTACTATTTTAACTCAAATTCAAAATTTACACATCCACTTGAAACCAAAGTAAGAACTTTAGTTAACATGTTTATGAACATTTTTTTTTTTTTGTTTTGATCCCAGTCAAATTCGTACTTTAAGATTTTCAAATTAATTGTTCAATTTTTTGTTTTTCTACATACATCCTTATTCTAACCAGTTTTACTTTGAATACCATATCTTTACACAATTTAAATTTTACAAATTTCTCTTACAGGCATATACTTTAAATCCATATCTACAACTTTTATGTTTAAATTTTTCCAAAATATTTCTCTAAATTTTTGGAATCTGTGCTATAAGTTTCTAATTTCCCAACTCAATTTAGCTTACTAAACATTTCTCTACAATCTCCTAAATTTCAATATTCCTATATCATAATTTATAATTTGAAACTCACCAATAATCAATATTAACACTTAATTAGCCTAATATATTACCTAATCTAACGTTAGAATTAATTAAATGAATTAAAAACATAAAGTTAGATTTTTACCTTAATGAACACTTTGAATAAATGGAATTAGTCCCCCCAAACCAAGCTTTATAAATCCACTCCAATTACCATATAGAAAACTAGAGGGATGGAGCTTTAATTTGGTATCCTAATTGTGGTTTAATTCATAGGAATCTAGTAGTTAATTGAAGAAGAGATAGAAAAATATGAGAGGAAGAAGGCTACGGGTCATGCTCAAAAAATGAAGATAGAAAAATCTTTTTTTTTTTTTCCAATTTATAAACTAAGTTAATTAATTTGCATCCAATCACTAATCAGATAAATCTTTTATAATTAATTAAATCACATCATTGTAGTGATGTAATAAGTATATTATTTTCTATATATATATATATATATATATATATATATATATATATATATATATATATTTACTTTGCTAGAAAATACTCCACTTGGAGTAATAATTTTGAAGATGATAAGTATCAAATTTTTGCACAATATACTTGGCCATTCTATTCCTAAATGATAGGCCCAATCATGCTCAATTATATATATATATATATATACATTTTGTCTTGTGTTACAAAGTCAAATTAGGGTCCCACCAAAAATCTAACACAAATTAATTTATTTTACCTTTTAAACTATTCTATTACATTTGAATTCTACCTCAAATAATTAATCTAGGCTCTAATTTATTTTAATTCCCATTACTTAAATTAATATTATACTCATTTCAGTGTTAATCCAATTTCATAGTCTCTATCTCTAGCTAACTAGGTTAAAATTCAGAAAATGCCATTTTTAATTTTCTTTAATTATTTTTCTTCCATTTAATTATATTTACTTAAAAAATTATAATTTTCTAGGTCATTACATTCTACCCTCCTATAGAAAAAATTCATCCTCGAATTTTCAAATTATACTAACCTCAGGGCGAAAATAGATGTGGGTACTTCTATTGCATGCTCATCTCCGTCTCCCAAGTGTACTCCTCGATAGTATGGTTTCTCCATTGCACCTTTATTATAGGAATCTCCTTATTCTGCAATTGTCTGACTTGTCTGTCAATAATCTTCTCTTAAAACTCCTCATAAGACAAGTCCTCATCCACATCTATTACTTGTGAACGAAGTATATTTGACAGATCTGGTAGGTACTTCCGCAATATAGAAACATGGAAGACTGGATGTACATGGCTTAAGCTCGGAGGAAGAGCTAAGCGATAGGATATATTGCCAACTTTATCAAGCACCTGAAATGATCCTAAATATCATAGTGATAATTTCCCCTTCTTGTCAAATCTCATCACACCTTTCATTAGGGAAATCTTAAGAAACATATGATCACCAACACTGAATTGTACATCTTGCCTTTTCGGATCTACATAGCTTTTCTGCAGACTAAAAGATGTCTCCATTCTTTCTCTAATGATCGGCATTTTCTCCATTGTTACTCTAATCAGATATGGACCTTCAATCAGCTTATCCCCTGGCTCATCCCAACATATTAGAGATCTACACTTCGTGCCATACAATGCTTCATATGGAGCCATTCAATGGTGGAGTGATAGTTGTTGTTATAAGAAATTCAACCAGTGGTAAATACTGATCCCAACTACCACCAAAATTCAGAACACATAGTCCCAACATATCCTCCAATATCTAAATGGTCCGCTCAGATTGTCCATCTGTCTGCGGATGAAAGGCAGTACTGAATCTCAGTTGAGTTTCCATCACTTCTTGGAACTTCTGCCAAAACCGAGAAGTAAACTGAGGACCCCAATTTGAAATAATGGATGTTGGTACTTCATGTAATTGCACAATTTTATCAACATGCAACTGCGCATACTGAGCTGCTGTATATGTTGAGTTAATGTAAGACCCTACAAATTCCTAATTCATGTGCATGAAAAAATTCTCAGTATGTGGTCTATTAGTCTTAAATTGATGGGGAATAATTTTAGAGACACAGTTAGAAAGCAAATTTGACACTTTTCCGGAAACTGGCGGTGTCGGGACATTGCCGAGAAATTAACAGTCCGGTCAATAGAAAAATTTCTGAAGTTGGCTTGGGGGTAAAATATGACCATAATTTATGTGTAATTTTGGTAAAAATAAATAAGTGAAAATCATTTAGGAACACTGAAAAGTGAACAATGACATTTTGGTAAATAAAGGATAATTCAAGGTGAGTTGTGGAAATGGGTCAGTCGAAGTTATAGAACGACTCCAAAACTATTTTTATAAATAAGTGTAAATTAAAAAAAGCATATTTCCTTTTTACACTGGTATCAAAATCTTAACAGAACTTTCAGAATAAATTACAGAAGATTTAAGGACCAAAATGCAAAGATTGAAACTTGAGAAATTAAGTTGTAATTTTACACTCAATTTTGTCTTATATGGGCTGTAATTCACTGGATTTTGGCAGCTTCATCTTCTCCATTTTTTCTTTCCTTTGTTGTCCACCATTTTCCTTTCCTTCCAAACTTAAATTTCCATTTCCTTATAGATTTCTTTAAGGTTTTTATGGAATTATAACAAATCAAGGTTGTTTATCTCAATTCTACCATCAATTTTAAGGAAGGAGCAAAGGATTGGGAGGACAATCTTCAAGGAATTTCGGCCATGGAAGGATGAAATGTGTAAGTTGTTAGTTTGTTTGATTTGATTAATGTTTTAGTGATTATTTAGGTTGAATTGAATGGGTAATTACTTTAATTGCATTAGATTATCCATAATTAAAAGTAATTGCAATTTGTATGTTGAAATTGAAGTTGTAAAGGGTGATATGTTGAATTAGAGTTAGGAATGGCAAATTGATGTTAGAAATGTTCAATTGGATAGGAATGAACAACTAATTGATGGTTAATTTGTTGTGGAATTGTAGATTGAGGAAGTT
>CANXYC011044372.1:0-12525 GCA_948193065.1 Aleurites moluccanus | reverse complement strand
CTCTAGGTGGAACACTGATAAAAACCCTATCAGCTGGGCTCCCAAAGTGCACTATGGACCAATGAATTTACTCTCATTGGGAAGAGCGTTCTATCCATGGGTCATGGGGTTTCAATCTCATAAGAAGCATATTGATCGCAAGACCATCATCATATATCATTATTCAAATCGGGTTTAATAATACAAGAAGCATATGAACTTGATCCAAGAAGGTTGACCAAGTCATTCACATTATACAAAAAATATATATAAATATGGATGAACAGTTATAAGAATACTTGTTCATATTAATTTCAAAGAATGATAATCAAATAAGATGTTCATACTTACCTTAATACAATCTTTCTTGAAATTTCCTCTAGCAAATTCCAACTCTAACTCTTCAATTAATTTGATTTCCTCCTCCTAATAAATTTCCCCAAACATACAAAATTAGGGTTTTCTCCAAATCAATAATATTTATCATGATTTCCTAATAATTAATTATCTTAGAGTCTCTATTCTTAATTCCCAACAATAATTTTATTTATCTCTTAAAGGAAAATCTGCATTTAATTCGGAATTACTGTTCATATTACTATTCATGACAGCATCAATATTCTGATTTCCTTCCACATTACTTACCATTAATTACTTCAAATTACTTGCAATAAATTCTATATACCTAATATTAATTATCCTAACCCATAGACTTAAATAAATTTAAAGAAAACAGCTTTGGAAGAAAATTTACCTTATTTTCCTCAATACTGAAATTCCTGAGGTTCTTGCTCCAATCTGATGATTTTTGCCTTAATATAGAATAATCTAGAAGTCTAATATATTAATTTGAGTATTAATGCCTTAGAAAATAAAATGAGACTAATCTGAGAAAAAACTGAAAATTGATGAAGAAAGAAGGAAGGAAAAATCATGAAAATGCTACTGGGGTTGCTGGGGTTAAATAGACCACTGCCCCAGAAAATAAGCCTGCCAGCTCTCCTCGCCAATCCTGCTTCGGTAATACTACCTCGCATAAGCCAGCTCGCCATTCCCACTTCGCACTTCTCAGCTCGCACTTCCTAGCTCGCCAAACTGATCCGGCAATGCCATTTCGCTATTCTAGCTCGCATATGCCACCTCGCGTATGCTGCCTTGCCAAACTCTCCTCGTAAACTCTTCTTCGTGAATTCTTCCTCGCAAACTCTTCCTCTCGAAAGCCACCTCGGCAATGTCTCTTCGCCTCTTCGCTTCTTCGCCTCTTTGCGAACTGCCACTTCGCACATTCCCTGTTCGCATAATCCTCTTCGCCTTTCCTCTTCGCCAAATCCTCTTCGTACATGCCACCTCGCATATGCCTCTTCGCCAATTGCCACTTCGGCAATCTCACCTCGTCACTTCACCACTACGCATTGCCAACTCACAAAATACTAGTTCGCATTTTGCCGGCTCGCCTTAACCAGATCCTACTAAGTTAAAACTCTTCCTCGGCAACTTAGACTTAACCAGCTTGCAAAAGAGCTTCAAACATCCAAACTTACTAATTCTTTTTGCCATATAAAATAGACATGCAGAGGCACAATATATCCAAAATTTAAATCTCTAAGACCAACACATAGACCATGGTGACTCTCCAAATGTCACCCAGACCTACTGCCCCAAAATCCAACCGAATATACCTAAGAAAATCAACTCTCCACTGAGATATACTTATCCAAAAATTTTGAAATTTTACAACCAACATCACAACACATAAAGGAATATTTTTCATGCTTACACCTTTGGCTAAATCTATCTCAGTCATTCCCAGTAAATTCAAACAGACACTGACTTTCTGCAGAAACACTCAACTAGACTAGTCCTGCTCAATGAGGCATAACTCAACACACACACAGAATTCTGCCAAACCATTTTATAGAATTTCAGTTAAGACATAAATCATAACTTTCATATTTTATACTTTACCAAATTATTTCTTTAAGATCATGCAATTATCATCACAAAATCCTACAATTGCAAAAAAAATCAGAAATTCTGGAATTCTCAAACATTCTTATATTTAATTAATTAATTCTCCAAACATACAATTTAATAAAATACTATAAAAATGTCAGATATTACAGCAACCCTCTTTAGAATCTCATAATCTTTGTAGCTTTATTTAGAATCACACTCTTTGCAAATTTACCCAACCTGAGGAATTCCTTAGCATATTTTGCAATACACATGCTTCCTTGCTTAAACTTATCAAACTACATCAATATTTTCTCTTTCTCTTCCTCAGTTAAGAATTCATCCATCATCATCTGCTTAAACTATTCCCAAGTAGGCGAATTATTACTGTACAACGGTTCTTCAACATGTTGCTCAAACTATGACCAAGCATTTATCTTTAATAATAAAACCACCAATTCAATGGCCCTAACATTAGAACAAGGTAATATTTTGATAACCTTCTCAACTTCTTCTAGAAATTCACTAGGTTCATCACCATGCTCCCCTTTGAATTCTGGCAGACCCATCTTAAGAAAAGTAAACACTTTAACTCCCTCATCATCAATCACTCTTCTAACGGCCTGTCAAGGAACCAAACCAACCTGACGAACTGGCAGCGGAACATGAACAGGTGGAGGAGTAGGTGCTGGTGGTGGAATCACTACTGGAGGTGGCTCATGCATGGATTTCCTTAATTCTTGATTTTCTCTAATAAGAAATTCCATATGCTCCACCAACCTCTCTTCATTTGTTCTTCTTCTAGCTTGCAGTGGCTCAACAACCTCCTCCCTATCAGGAGCAATATTTGAGGCCACAACCTCATCTTGTTGAACTCAACGAGGTCGTCCCTGCCTAATAGGTTCAAATTCCCCTCCACGTCGTCTAGGCGGCATATTCACTGAAAAATGGAAAACTACAAGATCATTAATTTATGAAAACACGGAATAGCACACATAACGAATAACATCAAATGATAATAAGAAAGAATCATATGCTCTATGATTGATTTATCTTCAATGACAGTTATTTTATTTTATTATTTTTGCTCTGATACCAACTTTATCACATCCTCACTTCGAGATATGATGATCTTAGAGAAAGGATTAGCTTAAGGCTACCAATTCCCATAGAAAATATCATAACTTATAAATTATTGACTTATAAATTATTTATGCAATTTTATAAAATTTCTCTAGAGTTTCCTTTGTAATTATAACATTCCAAGTTATCGACTTATTTAATTTTTATAATTTATACAACCTATAAGGAAAATAACACTTCTAAAATTTCACCTTATACCCTCGTCTTCCCTTTTTCATATCATAATTCCCTACTTTAATTAACATAACATTATCAATTAATTATACATCAATTTAATTAAGGTTCAAATATTTCATACTAATATTGATCGAGTCATAAATATAGTAATTATATATATTTGATGGAGCAACTATATATTAACAAAAAAATATAAATTCTTCATAGTAGAGGCAGTTGCATAGATAATGCTGGTTCCAAGATCAGTTGGAGGAGATGGGCTGGAATCACCACTATCTATAATGAACCTAAAAACATTAAACCACGAGAGGTAAAAATTTAATCTCAGTGAGTAATACATATATTATCTTACTTGTGAGGCTAGGTGAGGGAGTTACTCACAAGGCTGATAATGATAGCATAAAATGTACAATAATAATGAAATCATTAATCAATTAAAGATTCATAAAATTAAAGTCATTTAACATATGGGTTTGGTTCCATATTGGCATCAAGAATTTATAGCATATCATATCATAAAATGACAGAATCATTATTGATCATTTAAGCAGAGGATACAATATAGTAGCATGCTATTTACTCATACGGTTGATCAGAACGTATGGCTAGGACCTTAACCCCCTCCTAGCTAGGATCATTAAACCATTATGCACAATGTCATTAAAACTTCTGTCATTTCATTAATGCCATACATATAGGCTTAATCATTAGGTATCAAAAATAACTTAAGCACTTTCAAGGGTTCAATAAATGAAACATTAGGCCAATCATGCAAATTCGATTAAAATGAATCATTTGGGATTATAAAAGGGAATGAAATTAATTATGTATCATACAATTAGAATTTTTGGCCAACAATGGAATTTCATGGCAATTTTAATAATTTAATTTGAAAGCAATACCAAGTAAAATAGTATTTATATTACTCACCTCTAAACGCAAAAATCCAAAATGAAGCTTCATTTTCTACCTAACCAAGACAAAAAAGGAAATCTTGAACCTCTTTGTCACCCTCTTTAGATGTTACACATACAACTAAATACAATTTACTATCTATTTGGTATGAATTTACATTAATTGACACTCTAATTAATCAATTTTCCTAAATTCCAAAAACTTAGGGTTTAATTCCAATTTTAATCCCACTGGGAGCCCTGACTTTCCTAGCCATATCTCCCTCTATACTTATCCAATTACTTTAATTATTTTTTCTAATTAAATTAGACATTTTAAGCTTCAACATATCTAAAATTCAGAATTTTTTGACCATTACACAAATTATGGGAGAATTTCTAATTCTGCCCTGAATTCTGTCTCCTATCCTCCGTACTCTACCTGGATAGTCTTTAGTTTTTTATTTGCATCTCATTATATACATATCCAAATGGTGCTCTATTTTCACTAAATCTAATCTAAGACATAGAACCATATTTTTTATGTTTTGAGTTTTCCATTATTTAGCATTTAAGTTTTTCAAAAATTTAAAATACAGTAGGATTTCTCTTACCAAACCCTAACCTGAATCAGAAATACTCAGTCCTTCATAACTCATAATCCAGAAAGAATCTAACAAAACTTTCTAAAGAAAATTAATCTACACATGTATATCTACAACTTTTATGTTTTGAGTATTTGCAAATACTAAATATAATAGTATAAAATTTCAGTTTCAAAATTATATTTAGACACAAAAATTTCAAAATTCTCTAAACTTTACTCCTAATTTCACTTTTTTCTTCTAATTAGATATCTAAACTATCATTAAAATTTATTAAATCAAATTATAAAGCTAGTTTAAGATTTTAACTCTTGAAATGTTTTGAAGAAATTTCTCAAGTATCTACCAATTTTGATGAAAAAGAGAACTTTAGAGATGGAGAGGTGAAGTTTAGGTAAGATGGAGAGTGGTTTGTGTTGTATTTGATGAAGCAAAATTTTCGGAGGCTTAATTATGGAGGATTTTGGCCATGAACTTTAGAGAGGTTGAAGAAGATGAAATTTTGATCTAATTAGATTTTTTTTATAGTATTTTATCACCAATTAAATTTTAAGAAAAATAGAAAAGAAATTAATTTGGTCCATTTTTAGTCTTCAGTAATTTGGAAGAAATGAATTTTATTTATTTTGGTGGCAAGCCCACCACTTGGCCGGCTACCTAAACCCCCATAATCATTATTTTTAAAATTATTTTAATTTTTGGTCAAAATTTTGACTCAACTTCCCAAATTTTACAAAATTATCATTTTCTTCTTCTATCTATTTCATTTCTTAAATTAAGTAATTACATTTTATCAATTACACTCAATTCTATTTTTATTCATCCATTATTTATCAGATTTTAAGTGTGAAGAAAAATTGGGTAAAAGAATGCTTTAGAATTTCTTAAAAATCGAACACCAAAAGTTGTTCAAAATTAGATTTTTCTTTGAAGTCTTTTAATTGATTTAAATAATTAGTACTCTTTCTAATCCCATTTAATCTCCCAATTATTTTTTCCAAGCTGCCATGCTACCCAATTTAAGTTATCCATAATTAATTCTAAACAATACCTTTCCTAGAATTTATGAAAAATCATCTATCGATGCCCATTTCATGTAACTACACATAAATCATTTTAAATTTTCGATTAGGGTTATTACAAATTGTTAATTGTCTCTTGCATGGATTAACTGTCACACCCCAACTCCCGTGGTGCGATTGTTTTAGGGTAAGGGTAGGCTTAAGGCCACCATAAACCCATAGAACACTCATATCCTGGATCTCATACACAATACATATCCTCACCATATATAGATATCATTATAAATATTCATTTCTATGATTCATGAATTAACCAATTGTGCACTTACATTCATTATCATATGATTTCCTCTTGGTCTTTACTGATCAAAAGATACATCCCACATCAATAAGGAATAAGGGCAGCCTAATTGTAACACTTTAGACATCAAAATAAATCACCTTCAACATCTAATTATGGAGCTCTAGAGTATACTCCTCATACATACAAAACCATAAGCCATAATACAAACTGATGAATATTATATATATACATATATGTGTATCTCAAAATAATTACATAGAGTTTTCTTGGAGGAATGAATCAAGTAGCTCTGTCTTCTATATTAGCTCCCTCTCGAGCTACATTATCACTTGAAATCCACAGAAGAGGAGTGAGTCTTCAACTCAGTAAGATATAAACATGCAAATAAAGGTCATACCAAGGATCATGAATAAGGAATATCATAAGGTTATGCTTACAAGAACATAAGTACTCATAATTGAATAACACTGTGAAATCATATGATAGAACTGCAGAGTGCATTAGTGGCCTTGCTACCTATCACAACAGAGTGCATCAGTAGCCTTGCTACCTTATCGCAAACATATGGCTAGGCATATGCATAGAGCTCATGGTCCCTTCTAGGTGGAACACTGATAAAAATCCTATCAGCTAAGTTTTCAAAGTGCACGATGGACCAATGAATTTACCCTCATTGGGAAAAACATTCTATCCATATACATATTACGGTTCATATAGCTTGGATTTCACAAGTAATAATATTAGTCACAAGACCATCAACATATAACATGAAATTATTCAAGATAACAATAGGTCTTATATGGTTTGTTCCAAGGAAAAAAGACCAAGCCATTTTCACGTACATAATAATTACATAGGATAAATTTATCATTTGCTTGAGAATAACATGGAAATGTCAATAAATGGTTGCACAGTACAATATTTCGGAATAGAAAGATCATTTAAATGGATATTATGAAGAATTGAACATTCAGTTTCAAGAACAGTATGCAATATGCCATGTTTATACTTAGCTCATGAAATTTATTCTTGAATTTCTCTTAATCACTGGTATATTCAATAAATCTCCTCTAATTCATTGAGTCCTCTTCTCCTATGACATTTCCCCAAATACTCAAAATTAGGGTTTCCTCAATTAATAATAAATAATATGTTTTCTTAAAATTTTCACTATCTTATAGTCTTTATATTTGTTTACTATCATTAATTTAATTCATCCATTATAGAAAATCTGGAAATTTGAATATACTTATTGTTCACATCACTATTCATCAAATTTTATAATTTCTGATATCTTCCCTATTACTCAAAATTTGTAGTCTTAATGCTCATAAAAGGTGTCATGCACTCATAATTAATTATTCTTAACTACCAGAGATCTTAATCTAAAGAAAAATGAAATTTGGAGAAATTACCTTATTTTCCCCAAAAGTCAATTCTAGAAAAATCCAAGCTTGAAATGATGATCTGATGCCTTGAATGCGATAGATTAATGATCTAATGCATTAACTCCGAGTATTAATACACTAGAAAACAAATGGCACAGATTGGAGAGAGATAGGAGAAGAAATGAAGAAGAAAGAAAGAAAAGGGAAGAAGTTATCTTGAGAAAATGGCTATTGCTTCTCCCTTTAAATAAGCCACTGCCTCATAAATCCCACTTCGCCAATTCTCCACCTCGCCAAACTCTCTTCGCCAAACTCACTCTTCCTAGAATTCCTCCTCGCAGAATGCCACCTTGGCAGTTTCGACTTGCCAAATGCCATATCGCCAAATGCGATCTCAGAAAATGCCACTTTGCCAATTTCCACCTCAATCCGCCTCTATTCATCTCAAAATCGAAGATCCAGCTCGCACTACCTATATCTGCCGAGCTGGAAACCTTCCTCACCAGCTCACACTAACCCAGCTCACAAAAGAGCTACAGACATCCAAACTTCTCCATTCTCTTTGTCACTTAAAATAGGCACTTGGGGGTCCAACGTATCTAAAATTCAAATCAAAAAGAGATCTATACCATTCATGATAAATTTCTAAATTACATCCAGACTTTCCTCAGTCTCCACATCTCAGCATAACAACAAACTCAGGCTCATTGCAAGAAATAAAATCTCCTCACACACACAGAATCTTACAAAAACTGGTTTGCAAACTTAAAGATAAAATACAAATCTATAACTCTTATGATTTACACTTTTCCAAATTATTCCTGCAAACAGAATTTTGAAATTCTCCAAAACATTAATCCATCCATAACATCTCACAAACATGCAGAACATTAATCTTTCCATAATATCTCAACAACATGCAGTAAAATGAATAAAAAAAATAAAAAAAAAATTAACAGGTTTTACATTCCCCCCCCCCCCCCCCCCCCCCCCTTAATTAAATTCATCCTTGAATTTTAAAGAGCTTACCTTGAACCTGAAATAAATAGGGGTACTTGACTTGTATGCTTTGCTCACTTTCCCAAGTACACTCTTCCATAACTTGATTCCTCTATAAGACCTTAACCATTAATATATCTTTATTTCTTAGCCTCTTGATCATTCGGTCCACAATGGCAATTGGAATCTTTTCACACGTCAAGTCTTGTTGGAGGTCCACTGCCAGAACTTGCAGCACATGAGAAGGGTTGGCGACATACTTCCAAAGCATCGATACATGGAATACCGGATGCATACTATCTATGCTAGGTGATAAAACTAACTTGTATGAAACCTTTCCAATCTTGCTCAAAATCTCAAAGGGTATAATAAATCTTGGAGATAGCTTGCCTCTCTTGCCAAACCGTAGAACCCCTTTCATTGGTGAGATCTTTAAAAACACTAGATCTCCAATGAAAAACTGAAGATCTTTTCTCTTTGGGTCAGCATAATTCTTTTGATGACTAAAAGCTATCTTTAATCTCTCTTGGATTAATGGAATCTTTTCTGATATATATTTTATCAATTTTGGTCCTTCAATATACTTTCCTCCAACCTCATCCCAACATAAAGGAGATCTACATTTCATGCCATATAAAGCCTCATAAGGAGACATCTGGATCGTGGAATGGTAGCTATTGTTCTAGGAAAATTCTATCAAAGGCAAATGAGTATCCCAACTTCCTCCATAATCCATAATGCACATTCTCAGCATGTCTTCTAGAGTTTGGATGGTCCTCTCTGATTGCCCATCTATTTGCCGGTGAAATGTTGTGCTGAAATCAAGCTGTGTACCTAAGCACTCTTGAAATTTTTGCCAAAATCTTGAGGTAAACTGAGTACCTCTATCTGAGATGATCGAAACTGGAACTCCATGCAACTTGACAATCTCATCAACATAAATCTGTGCATATTGAGAAGTCATATAAGTCATCTTGACTGGCAAGAAATGAGATGACTTGGTTAATCTATCAATAATAACCCATATTGAATCATGGCCTCTTGAAGTCCTTGGCAATCCAACCACAAAATCCATAGTCACTCTCTCCCATTTCCATTCTGGCAATGGCAATTGTTGAAGTAGTCCCGAAGGTTTATGATGCTCGAACTTGACTTGTTGACAAGTTAGACATTTAGCTACATATTCTGCAACATCCCTTTTCATTCCACTTCACCAATAGGAATCCTTAATGTCATAGTACATCTTCATTGCACCTGGATATATGTTATACTTGGCATGATGTGCTTCCTTAAGAATCATATCCCTCAAACCATCAACTGCCGGAACGTACAACCTGCTATCATGTCTTAACAAGCCATCAGTCACAGTAAAACCTGGGGCTTTTTCCTATCCTACATTACTCTTTAGCTTCACCAATTGAGGATCTCTGTCTTGAGCTTCTCTTATCTGATCAATGAGAACCGGCTTGACTTGGAAATAAGCTAAAAGCACTCTTGAATCTGAAAAATCCAAACTGATTCTCATATCACGTGATCCCTGCACTTCCCTTACTAATGATCTTCTACTCACCTGGATATAGGCTAAACTTCCTAAAGATTTCCTACTCAATGCATCTGCCACTACATTAGCTTTTCCTGGATGGTATAAGATTTCACAGTCATAATCCTTAAGTAATTCGACCCACCTTCTTTGCCTAAGATTAAGATCTTTTTGCTGAAATATATATTTCAAACTCTTATGATCTGTGAAGATCTCGCACTTCTCTTCATACATATAATGTCTCGATATCTTCAGGGAAAACACAACTACAGCCATCTCAAGATCATGTGTAGGGTAATTCACCTCATGATTTCTTAGCAGCCTAGAAGCATAGGCTATCACTTTATCATGCTGCATAAACACATAACCAAGCCCTACTCTCGATGCATCACAATACACTACATATCCTTCTTCACTAGACGACAAAGCTAGGATAGGTGCCGTGGTGAGACAAGTCTTTAACTTGTGGAAAATCTCTTCGCAAGCATCCGTCCATATGAATTTTACTTGCTTCTGAGTAAGTTTGCTCAAAGGAGCTGCAATCTTGGAGAAGTCTTGAACAAATCTCCTATAATACCCGGCTAAACCCAAGAAACTTCTAACTTCTAAAACATTTGTGGGTCTAGGCCAACCAAGAATTGCCTCCACCTTTCTAGGATCAACTTCAATTCCATCTTTGCTCACTATGTGCCCTAGAAATCCCACCTTCTCAAGCCAAAACTAAAACTTTGAAAGTTTAGCAAACAGTTGGTGCTCTCTCAAAGTCTGTAACATAATCCTAAGGTGTTCTTCATGTTCTTTCTTACTCCCAGAATACACAAGAATGTCATCGATGAATACAATGACAAACTTGTTCAAAAATGGCTTGAACACCCTATTCATCAAGTCCATGAATGTGGCTGGTGCATTAGTCAATCCGAATGGCAACACTAAGGACTCATAGTGTCCATATCTGGTCCGAAAAACGGTCTTCGATATATCCTCATCCCGAATTCTCAATTGATGATAACCTGACCTCAAGTCTATCTTGGAGAAATGACTTGCACCTTGTAATTGGTCAAATAAATCTTCTATTCTTGGCAAAGGATATTTATTCCTGATAGTTGCCTTATTGAGATGCATGTAATCTATGCATAGTCTCATAGAACCATCCTTCTTCTTCACAAAGAGTATAGGTGCACCCTATGGTGAACTGCTGGGTCGGATGAATCCTTTGTTAACCAAATCTTGTAATTGAGTCTTTAACTCTCTCAATTCTACTAGTGCCATACGATATGGAGGAATAAAAATTGGATTTGTGCCAGATAGCAACTTAATACCAAATTCTATCTCTCTATTTGGTGGCAAACCAGGTAACTCTTCAGGAAATACATTTGGAAACTCGTTAACAATAGGAATCTGCTCCAAATCTTTTACTTCCTTTTAAGTATCTCGGGCATAAGCTAAATATCCTTGGCATCCTTTCTTCATCAATCTCCTTGCCCCTAAGGCTGATATCAGATTATAGGGTGCTTCGCTCTTCTCCCCTTGAAATTCAAATTCCTCACCTGAAGCTAACTTGAAAACTATCTTCTTTCTATTACAATCTATGGTAGCATAGTGCTTGGACAACCAGTCCATACCCAAAATCTCATCAAATTCCAATACAGGCAATTCAATCAAATCTACATTCAAGTTCTTGCCACCTATATTGACCACACATGAGGGATAAAAGTTTTGAACTTCAATCTTTTCCTCTAAAGGAGTAGAAATAACCAACACTGTATCAAGCAACTCATAGGACACAAGCAATTTCTTAGCAAAACACAATGACACAAATGAATGCCTAGCTCCTGAATCAAACAACACTCTAGCATTCAAAACTTGGATCAGAAGAATACCTGTAACAACCGTGTTAGATGCCTGGGCCTAATGCTGTGCTAGAGCAAAAACTTTGCCTCTGCCTCTACCCATAGGAATTAATCCTGAAGCCTGAGCCATATGCTGAATCGACCCTCTGCCAACCTTAAAAGTCCTGCCCAAAATGCCTCAGCCTACACCTGACGGCTGACTAACACTCCTCTCCCTATTCATCTGAACTGTGGTTTGAGAAGCCTGAGGTCAACCTCCAAGGGATAATTGTGGACAATTCTTGAGCAAATGACCTTGTTGTCCACACCTAAAGCATGCTCCTGATGCATAACAACAAAGGCCACTTTGGAATTTACCACATGTAGGATACAAAGGTTTAGGAGTCCTGGATGGTGCAAAGAAAGCTGAACCATGGCTCATATGAGAAGTGGTTCCAAGAGTAGTCTGACTTGGCTGTATCCTCTTCGAAGATTCTCTATACCCACTCCTTGAAGCTGACTAATGAGTCACTCTTATACTTTTCATTTCAGTTTCTTGCTTAGAAGAACTGCCTGTTTTAAATCTCTTCTTCTCAACTCTTTCGGATCTAGCTTCCATCTCTCTATTCTTAATTACCCTAGCCTTATCCACCAGCTTAGAGTAAGAGTCAAACTCAAGAGCAGCTAAGAGTT
>CANXYC011043711.1:0-10403 GCA_948193065.1 Aleurites moluccanus | reverse complement strand
TGGGTAATAATTAAATAAATAAATGAAGAGTGTGGTAATTAATAAATAAATAAACTCCTCTGCTATGTATGGAGTTGCATGGTTTGTTCCTTGGACTAGGTCTTAATTTGGTGCAACCTTTATGTATCCGTATCTCATAATGTTGGTCGCAATAGCTTATAATTGGACTAGTCCTATTTGTAATTGTGTGCTTGTATCTTATGTTTCTAATAAATAATATGAGTTTATCTGGCTTGCTCTAAATACTTTTGGTTGATCCAGCACCAGCAATTCAATCAATAATATTGATGATGATGCATATTTCATATTATTATATATTTTATTAATATTGAAATTCAAAAGGATATTTTCAAAAAACTTGAAGGACAAAAACAAGTTAGTTTACATAAATAAAATTAATATTGACTATTATATACTGATAATCAATTAGCAGATAAGATAGCAGAAAGATTAATAGCCTATTAACTTTTATTCTTTTTTATTTTTTTGAAGTTTAACTTAATTATAATTATAAATTACAAAATATTCATTTGAATTTTTTATATGACAGATCATGATTTGATATTATATTTAGGATTCTGCCCATAAAAAAAAAAATTATATTTAGGATTGGTTATATTCCAAATTAACATTGAATCAAACCAACAAAATTCTATTTTTTTTTATAGGCAAGATTGTCATTATTAGAAAATGCTAAAAAGACAAAGAAAGTACATTAATAGGAAGTGTTGAGAACCAAAGTAATTGTACGAAAAGCTGCCAAAAAAAAAAAAAAATTCACATTAAGGAGCTTAAAACGCGAATCGGAAAAAACCAGAAGATAGAGGTTGCCAAATAAAGAGACCCGAAATCAATCCTGTCTGCAGGTAGTAGATGAAGTTTGCGATGGAGGAAAAAGAGTGTTTACATCCACGCAGCAAAATTAAAGTTTCTATAAGCTCCTTGATAGGCTAAAGGATCTGTAAACGGAGTTGCCTTCTAGCAAAATACAGTTTGTATAAATATTTGAGAGGAATGAGATGAGATTATCAATATGATCATTGAAAGCATAGAACAACTTCCAAGAATCTAAACAATAAAGGTCCACTTCCAACGGATCAATAGCCAAATCACATTACAAGGGAATACCGACTGATATTACCGTTGGAAAGAATTCCAACGGTACTTATTAGTTTGCTTGTTAATTAGAATGTGTAATTTTTTTTATTGTGAAATTGTTTTTAAATAAAGGGTTAATTAAAAATTTTAGCAATTATATATATATATTTTTAATTTTTGATAAATTTAACATGAAATTAAAATTCGGTCAGATTTTTTATTATTTTTTTGCCACATTAGCATATAACTAGGAAATCAAATCAAACCAATCAAATTAAATCGAATCAAACCAACTTGAATAAGTCAATTTGATTTAATTTTTCAAAATTCAGTTCGGTTCTATTAATTTTTTTTGAAATTTTGATTTTTTTTTATTATGTTTGGTTTTCTTAAAAACGAAATTGAATAAACCAAACCAACCAAACTTATTTTAAAATAACTTAAATAACCGAATCAAAATATATCGGTTCAACCTGAATAACTTACTTTCTATTTCAGTTTGATTCGATTTAATTATTTTGATTTTAAAAAAAAATTCGAAATATTAAAACCGAACTTAACCAATTTTAATATATCAATACTTTTTGTATTGAATAACCAAGAAATTAAAAGAAATAAAGAAATAAAAGGGTAAGCAATCGATCGGTTTAGTTTGAATTGAACCAAAATGAAACTTCCAAAATCGAATAAAAATAAAAACCAAAATTTTCTAGAAAATTAATCTAAATGAATAAAAAAATTATTCGGTTTCTTTTGAAAAAATCAAACAGAATAACAAAATCAAAATTTTAAAAAAATTAATCGAATGAAACTAAAGTTTTGAAAATTAAATCGAACTGATTGATTCAAGTTGATTGATTTGATTTAATTTTTTAATTAAATATTAATGTTGCAAAAATAATAATAAAAAATATTATATCAGAATGTCACGTCAACTTCGATACTGGAGGACTGATCGAATTTTAATTTTGTATTAATTTTATCAAAAATTAAAAATATATATATATAATTGTCAAAATTTTTAATTCTTGATAAAATTATAATTTTATGAATAATTAGTGATTTTTTTTATAATTAATCCTTAATATATATTTAATATATTTTTATATTTTTTCGGTTGATTCATATAAAATAAAATCAGTTAATATATTTTATTTATATTTATATTTAATGTTATTATAAGATAATGTTTAAATACATTAAGATAATAATAACGATTTGTATATGTAAAATATTTTTTGAAAAATATAAATTAAATAAAAAAATATTAGTAAAATCCTTGCAAAGTGCGGTCCACAACTAGTAGTAATTAATAAACACCTTTTCCGAAGATGGCAAGTTTTCAAAACTTTTTAATATAAAAAGCTATGTTTTTTTTTTCGTGTGGGGACAATTTCTTTTCCTTATCTTTATTAGAGATAAAAAAAGGAACCATAAAATGTGGTATATTTTACAATCAGGTTGAATTCATTAATTTTAGTCGTTATTGATTTTGAATATTATGATTGGTTAGTATTATAAACGATTTTATTTCTAAATAATTTATTATTTTATAATTTTAAATTAAAATAATTAATTCATATCATTTAAATAATAACTAACTCAATTATATAAATTAGTTTAATTTTTTATTTTCTAACGATATGGAACAAGGCCACTGCTAAACTCTAATGTTACAGCTTCTCTAGAAATGTTTTTTTTTCTCTACAACTTAAACTCCGGCTAAATTATGCTCATTGTCTTTAAACTCAATTTTTAATTTATTATTGTCCCTAAATTTTGATTTGTCGCTCAAAAATTCTTCGATTTCAATTTTATCTCACCAATTGCCCTTCTATCTATCTTTCGTCAAATCGTCAGACGAAAATATGATGTGATTCTAATTTATTAGTTTTAAACCTTTTATTTCCACTCCTAAAACTTCACGTTAGTTTTCCCTCACCTCAATCAACCACTACCTACGCGCCCAACAGTTATATTTCTCTTTCTTAGGCCATTTTTCTTATTTCCTCTTTCGATTCAATTGAAATTTCTAATTTTACAATACCCATTTCACAATTTCTTGCATTTATCTTCAATAAACCATTAAAATGTCAGATTTGCACAATGATTTCAGTCTACCCATATGCAAATGTGGAGTGGAAGTGGCAATGAATATCTCATGGAGCGACAAAAATCCTGGTCGTAGATTTTTTATCTGCAAAATTATGGAGTAAGTTTCTCTCTCTATTTGCTAATTAAAAGTGTTCGAGTACAAAAGTTAAGCTAACACCTAGGTCTTCAACTCCTCTGTTGGTGTAGAAAATTGGGGAATGTGATTTTTTTGACTGAGTTGATTCGAGGTTTCCTTCACAGGCAAACAAAGTGATTCATGGACTTTTGAAGAAATTACATAAGATGGAGAGGCTAACAAATGATGATGGTGCTGGTGGTGGTGGAGATTGGAAGATAAGATTGAAGTGATTTTTGTTGGGACTAATGGTTGCAGTTGTGATGAGTAGACTTGCTTGAGGAGCTTTGTGCTAGTAGGAGGTGCTTTTTGTTCAGCTGGGGAAGAGTGGGACAAATATGTTAGCTTTGTTGGATATATGCACTTATATGTATTTACTTTTGGAACAAATATTGTCACAACATTTTTAACGCTGCCGCGATGGAATGGCGAAAAAATAATAAACTTTTAAATTTTTAATGAAAATGGAGTCGCCACCAATTGAATTGTTTTAAAAGACTCAATTGGAAATCTTTAAAAATATGATATGTTAAACCAAAATTTGGATTTGGGAGTCGCAAACATATGGGGAAAGTGTTAGGCATCCCACATGTTAATTTTCAAAATAATAAATTGAGCTTAAAAATATTTTTTCTTTTATTATTTATACAGTGCAAATTTATTTATTTTCCTTTTAACCAGAATAATGATTATTTGCAAAATTATTTATGATTATTAATGAAAAATGAAATTAACTGTGAAAATAAAAACTGAATTTGATTTGAGTTTTGACTGGGTATAATTAGTTTCATTTATTATTTTTATTTTTAATCATTCATAAAAAAAGTAAATAAAAGACATAATTATAACTGTAAAATAAATTAATAATTTTTTCAATTAAACTAAAAATTAATATTTTACAAATTACAGAATGAACTTGAAAATACAATAATCTAAAAATACAAAAAAAAAAAAAAATTTACAATAAAATTTGTAAAATTTAGCTTACCTTGAGTCTATCCACTTTCAACTTTAAAAGAAATAAACTATGCAAAAATCAAAAAAATAAACAAACACAAAAAGCAAAAACAAGAAAGAAATTAAAAATTTATAAATAAATAAATTTTACTTATTTTAAGGGCTCAAATTTATTTTTATTAGAAAATATTAAAAGAAATTAATAACTTTAGCTGCAAACTTAAATTAAAGGATTTTAATTTTAGGGTTTAAAATTAAGTAACTTTTATTTGAATTTTAATTAATTTTAGACTTAAAATTAAAATTATCTTTTGATAAAAAAATGAATTAACTATCTTTGCATAAGAGAAATAAAATAATAAACTTATCTTAAATAAAGATTACCCATTTCAAGTCAAATCAAAATTAATGATTTTAATTTAATTTTATCCCGCTAAAAATTATTTTTATTTCTTTTAATTATTCTGTTAATTTGAATTCGAGTCCGGTCATCGTCATAACCCTTTTTATACTTACATAACTATACTATTTTTAAGGTTTCAAAATTTATTAGATTGGTGATTGAAATAAAATATATTCATCATTTGAATATTAGCGAAAATTATTATTCCAGATTAAATTCAAACAAACACAAAAAATTAATTTAAAAATTATTCAGTTTAAATTTTTTTAAAAAGATTAAGCCCAAATCAAAATAATTTTTTCCATTCTCACATATTATTTATTTTATTATTTTGAAAAAAAAATATTTTAAATTTTAAATGGCCATTTCCCTTAAACAGCGGAATCCCACTAGCAAAAGGTAAAACAAATCAAATCCCTAAAGAAAAATTCAACGGTAGAGACGGAATCCCATCTCAGAACCGCTTAAATGAATTTAAATTTAGGGGTTTGGAAGCCAAATCTATAACATATAATATCAAAGTCAATTTTTATGAGAATGATGAACAGTTGAAAATTATAAGAAGATAAAGCTTAGATGTTATACCAAATTAGATCCACAGGAAGTGGGACCAGACTCGATGTAAAACCTTCGAAACCCAATAAAAAATAGAAGATTCGGATTAGGCATTTTGCCGATTTAAGATTCCTGCAATAAGCAATATTGGCACATCCACGAGGCACCATCACCATCATTCCTTTTTGAGCTGATTAACCAACAACGAAACCCATTGAATCGAAGCACCAAAACCATATCCAAATCGATTTGCCTTCAGCTTGAAATGCATCAGGCTTGGAACCCAACTTCATAAACTTTAACCGAGACAGGTGGGTCATACTTGACCGAGCAACCAAACTTATTTTCCTCGTATCTATTTCATCACCCGCTATTTCATTCTTCATAGCAATCCCATTATCGCAAATAAGACTTGACCCAACAACCAAACTTACATGACCCATCATCTCATCTCTTCTTCAATACAGAATCCCAAATTTCCCTCCACCGTTATACAATACAACAAACAACATTCAAACAGATAAAAAAAAGTAACCATTTCTAAAACATAACCCACCAACTAGTCTCACATTCATTTTCTAACTGCAATCTCACTAATCTAATTGTGTGAATTCATAAAATAATTTACCATTAGTATAGAAGAACAAACCTGAAGAACAGGCTCCTTGGGGATATGTATTCCTTGACAAAACAAAGTCAGAAGATGATATTCAATTAATTCGAACAGAACCCATACAGCAGTTGCACCACCAAGCACTCCAACTGATATCTTCCTATTCCTCCGAAGGAAAATATCGGCAGATTTACTGCCACCGAGATGTTTCTCCAAAACCTCAATCGATCCAAAACCTCAATCAACAACAGAATTATTGAATAAACCCAACAAAAATAGTAGCATTAGCAGTTTATAATCCCTTTGAACAAATAGATAAGCAAATAATGATCGCAAATAGCAACCGAATCCTAGAAGAAAATAAAAACATCTAATTAAGAATTCAAAGGAGAGACCGAAGTCCAAATTCAAACCCAGATTCAAAGAAGGAGAGACAGAAACCCAGATTCAAAGAAGGACGAAACCCAAAAAATTGCAAACCCATAGATGGTTTAATCGCTTCACTTATTCTCCATCAGAATACACATATAAGCAAACTGGGCACTCGCTTCCAATATCTTTCACGTGGGTTTCTTTTTGATACTTAACGTCGAAAACTACATCTTTGTTTTCAATTAGATTTTCGTCCCCACCGCCAGAAAATTTCTCAAAATTGCTTTGATTCAAGGCTCTGTTGCCCCCGTTGTCGCCTGCTAAAGGAAATAGGTAGGCATTTGATGGACAAAAAGAAAGGGTAAATCGAAGGTTAACTGTGGGAGAGGAATAAATGAATCGATAGCTCGGTCGGGAAAGCCAGAGAGAATCGATTTTTTTTAGAGGGGACGAATGTTTTTTTTTTTTCTACTGTTTTTTCCCGATTTTTGCAAAGGGAGAGCAAAGGGAGTTGGGTCCTCGTGGAGGGAGAGAGAGCAGAGGAAGGTGGGTTTTTCTTTCCGAGAGAGGGAGGGCTAAAAGAGGCAGAGGGAACTGTGCTTCTGGGTGTTCATTACCGTGGGAGGGAGAGCTAAGAGAGCTGGGTTCCTGGAGGAGAGGGAGATCTCAAGAGAGCCAAGATTTTTTTGTGGGGGAAGAGAGCCGATGTTTTTTTTTTGGTTTATTTTTTCTGTTTGGGGAGAGAGAGCAGAGAAGAAGAGGGAGCTCGTGGAGGAAGCTGTGGTTTAGAGAGACAGAGCTGGGTCTTCTTGTGGAGTTGGAGGTCGTTCTGGGTTTTTCGTGGAGAGCTAAGGTAGAGCAGAGGGAGTTCTGGGTTTTCCGGTGGAAGAGAGAGCTGAAGGAGGGGAGAGGGGTTAGTGAGGCAGAAGGTTTTTTGTTTCTTTTCCTCTGTTTTTTTTTTGCTTTTTTTTTTAGATGATGGCTGCCTCCTCTTCACATTTCTGTAGCTTTCCCTTTTGTACAGGAAATAATTGGGGTAAAAAAAAGAAAGTACTGAATTACCTCTATCCTCTAATTCTTGAATATTTTAATTTATGGGCTAAAATTTGGGTTTGGGTTTAATTGTGTTTTAGATTAGAATAGGTTAAAAAAATAATTTTGGTTTTTCTATTTTGGGCCCATGAATCACACTTTAATCTAATCACAAAATATTAATTAGAATTAAAATAAAGCAATAATTAAATAATTAAAATTGAGTAAAAATTTAAACTCAATTTTATTTTTCATTTGTTTTCTCAAAATATAAATTTTTAAATTATAAAATTCTTATTTCTTTTTAAATTTTAATTATTCTTAATATTTTTGAACAAATTGATAAAAACACGAGAATCCTATTTCTTTTAAAGAAATATATATATTTTTTTTAAAAAATCCAGTCTATAAATATGTTGGCTTTGCTGGATGTATGCACTTATATATGCTTGCTTTTGTCATTCATATAATGTTTTTATTTTTATTTTTTTATTCCAACAAGCATGTAATCTTGTATTAGTATGCAAAATATAATGAAAGTGTTGTTATTTATTAACTGTTTTGTGCATTATGAATTTACAATTTTGACAGTATGAACTTGTTTGAAATAAAAGAATAAAACAACAAAAATGAGACATCATATCAACCATTAAAATCACAATTTAACTATTTTGAAACCAAATATCAAAATCAAGTATTGATGTATAATACGTTAATACACATAAAGGTAATGTCATTGATGTTTCAATTTTGAAACATAATGAAACTTACACTAGTTTCAATTATGAAACATAGGCAAAAACAAAATCACATCACTATAATTGACACTCCCTATCTACCAATCTATCCTAAACCCAAAATATCAACAAAAACAAAAACAAAAACATACTGATATTTTGGGACATTATATTTTCACAGTTAATATAAAAAAATGGCCTATATGCTAAAATGTTCATTTATTTTGCTTTTTGAAATGCAGTTTGCTTTTCCCTTTCCATTGGGAACCTTGGGGAGCTTGGATAGGAGGTGTTGTGTGGTGTACTTCTAAAGGCTCATTAATTCTGATACTTTCTGTATGTTGGATAGGGATAGGAGCATCTGGACCTTGGGGAGCTTATTTTGATATTTTTTTTCTTCTTGTTCTGAAAAAAAAAAACACGTTAAATACATAAATATCAATATCAGTGTGTCATACTTTTAATTACATTAAAACTTAATAGTTACCTTATGGGCATACTGAGCTTGAATCTCTTTGCCATGTCTTTTGACATTGTGGCCTACTTCACCACAGTGTGAGTATTTCATTCTCACCAAGCCTGTTCTTGGAAGCTTGGCCCTATCTGCTACTTTGACTTATTATACTTCTTCAGCTTGTTTTCTTCTGGCTTTTCTCTTTCTTCCTTTCTTAACTTCATTAGGGGTTGATGGTGTGATGACATTATTATTTGATACTTCAGGCCACAAATCTGGTCTATTAATACCAGGTATGACATGTTTATAGACTTCCAAGCTTGTTTTCATTGTATATCACTCATTCACATACTTAACAAGATTCTCATTTTGCCCAATTATACATGCCAAAGCATGTACACATGAGATCCCAGTTAATTGCCACCTCCTGCATGAACAATGCTTGGTTTCTAAATCAACCACCTTTTGGCCTTCAGGTCCAACAACCTGAATCTGAAGTGACCCTACAAATAAAGGATCATAAGCCCATAAAATGTCCAACATTTTGTTTATTTTTTTATGGACCTTGGGACATATAGGACCAGTCACCCTTTGTAGTTCCTGTCTCTTTCTGAAAAGCCTTCTCATCAGTTTAGACCTTATCATTTCAAGCATGGTGATAATGGTCTTGTCTCTTGCATCTAAAATATACTTGTTGAAACACTCACATAGATTGTTTGTGAGTATTTCACACTGGGCCGTTGTGTCAAAGCATGCCCTAGACCAATTTTTACATGGTCTTTCACTGACCACTCTATAGCTTGTGTACTTTTTGCCTCAATAGCTTTAAGACTTTTCTTAAGTGCTGCATCATGAGATGACCTAGCAACATCCCATAGCATATCTTTAAATTCTTTCCCTCTGAACCTTCTTCTAAAATTGGTATAGAGGTGTCTCACACACATTCTGTATTCAGAGTTGGGAAATAATTCCTCAATGCTTTTAATTAATCCCTAAATAAACAAAAAACACAAAAATATGATTAATGCAAATCTTAACATCATAATAATTAAAAAGGTAAAAAAAATTGAAGTTATACCTTCTGTCTATCTAACATAAAAACCCACTGGTAGCTATTGTATATCTCTAAGTCATTTTTTATGAGGCTTAAAAACCACCTCTATGTCTCTTTGCATTCTGATTTAATCACTGCCCATGCAAGTGGAAACATGCAATCATTGGGATCAATCCCCACAGAACTCAATAGCTGGCTACCATAGTTGCCTTTTAAGAAGCACCCATCAAGGCAAATCAAGTTCCTACATCTAACTTTGAAAGCATTCTTCAACTGGACCAGACAAATGTACATTCCCTTGAAAGACCCTTTCTCTTTCATGAATTGAATTGTTGAATCTGGATGTGTCCTCAACAATTCAAGCTTATAACTTTGCAGCATGGTGCACTGCTTAGCTGCATCTCCCCCAATTTTTTTCAAAGCATATTGCTTGGCCCTCCAAGCTTTATTCCTGTTAATGGTATAGCCAGTCACTCTTTTGACCATATCAATTAATCCAGTCACAGTCCAATTTGGGTCCCTTCTAAAATCTTCTAGGTGCATTTCACCAACTTTGTTTGAAGTTAGATGAAAGTTATTGAAAGGCTTCCCACATGAATGCTTCAGGTTGCAACTTCTTAGCTGGAATGTGTCATTCAAAGGGTCTTTTAAGTCATACTTTGCTGCATATACAAAGAATTCACAATTTTCAGCCTTACTGTAACACTTGCATCTACACCTTATATTGTCATTCTTTGGAAACCAAACTTGAAATCTATTTCTCAAAGAATGTTATATGCAAGCCTCCTTGAAGTCATTCTTGTTCTTGAATAGCAACCCAACTTTTAGTGTAGGATCATCCATGTCTCTCTTTGTATCAAACTCAGGAAATTTATGTTTTCCATCTTCATCTGAATCA
>CANXYC011043632.1:0-13709 GCA_948193065.1 Aleurites moluccanus | reverse complement strand
TAGATAGGTTACACATACAATTGACACACCAAATCACAAACCAAAGGCAATGATTCCATACATTGAGCTTAGGTTAGCAACTTTGCAACCTACTCATCTAACCATCCAATTTAAAGTCATTTGATCCAACGGTCGGATTTATTCAAGCTTAAACTAATACCATATGGATGCACACACTTGATAACTCCATATTATGACCAAAATACCCTTAGTGCAACCGAAACACCGAAATCGCGCTACGTGCCGATAACGATTTTTCGACCAGGATTATTTCTTAAACTACTGCTCAAATAAATAAAATAAGGCCATTTTCAAGTCTTTAAATTATTTTCTCTTTAAATATGTTATTAAATCCATAAAATTTCGACGGGCGAAAAATGACCATTTTGCCCCCAGTTCACCAAAATCTCAAAATTTACCGATTAAGTCCTAGCAGCCTCTGGACTATTCCTATGCCTAAAACTAATTCAAATAACATGTATAAATACCAATTCCTTGCATAAATACATATTAACATCACAATATAAAAAAATCAAAAATCTTCCCCCGAAGATCTCTATATAAGATAAGTTCAGGTTAGGCGGAGGTGTTACATACCCACTGCTGGGCTCGTGATAAGAATAAAGAAATAAAAAATAATTTATTAATTTTTAAAATTTAATGGTGGGCGCGTGCCACCCCATACCACTTACTCACTCTACCTCTGTCTATATTCATAAATGGAATGATTAAAACATGAGAATTGTTACAGCGGGACATAATCATTATCCCTACCTAAAATGAAGTAGAAAAAACACCAAATCAAATAGCAAGTCTCTCCATCAATATGGTACATAGATGTAACACAAAGAGGACATAATGAAATTCAGGGGCACACGTAGAAAAATATGGAAGGGGAGGAAAAAAAGAAGCAAATATATATTTTAATAAAAAATAACAAAAGTCATTACAATATTATTCTTCAAGACTTCATGTCTTGAAATTATTTCATAATTTCCTCATTATCAATAATATCAAATACATATTTATCAATATAAGGTACCATACAATCATTCATTCAGTCTACTTTATTTGAACTATAAATTATTTTTAAAATAATTAATCTAACTAATTTAATAACAAAATTTATTGAGACATTAAATTATAAAATTCTGAAATTGATTATAAAAACAAAGAATTTGCAAAGTCACTACTACATTTGAGTATATTTTCTTTTGATAATTTTTTTTTTTAATTTTGAATCATATCCCACTGTTATATCAAAATGCCAAAGCCACTAAGCAAAAACCAATCGAGCAACAAAAAACCAACAAAACCCATCTCTGAGTTAATCTAATAGATTTGAAAAACTAAAATTCAAAAGTCAATCCAACCATTAAATATTTATAAATTAAGAATCAATCATTTTATATTCTATCAAACAATAATTTCATCGGGCAAAACTAAATCATAATTCTTTAAAGATTTCACATATTTTCTTAGATACTGACGTAGTATTACTTTTCATGAGAAAAGAAGAAACAAAAGATAAAAGCTTTTTCAAATAGCACACAAAGAAGGAAAGAAACTCACCAGCGAATATCAAAGATGCACGGTTGATGATGGTCGGTGACAGTATTGTTATTTTACGTGAAAATTTTGGTGCGGTCGTGCGGGACAGTAGTATGGATTGTGGAGTGGAATAGTGGTGTATTGTTGTGTTTAGGTTTTAATTGTTTAAGAAAATGGGTGTTTGTCACATCCCAATTTTGGAACAAGACGGTCCTAGGATGTAGGAACAACATAATACTACTGACACACATAGAATCCTTCTATAACCTGTAAACATCACCTACTATAACATATCAATATCCATATAATCAGTTTATCTGTCATCATCTGTGATCATATCTGTTCTCAACACATCTCATTTATATTATATATATCAGTAACTAATTATATTACAAATCATACTAAGTATAATTATCCCAATAATTTACATATCCATGGAGCATCTAAAATATATACAAGGAATATATTTATATTATTATAACACAACTGGATTCACTGATAAAGAAATATTGGACTAGCTCTACCCCTGACCTGAAAAGATAAAACCATTAAGAGGGTGAGTATTTTCATACTCTGTGAGTCAATATATATATTATCACACATTAAACTAGGTAGGAAACAACAAATAAACAATATTAACAATTGACTTATGGATAGCATACCAAAGAACGAAATCAAAGGAAATGGTTTATAGACATCAAATATGGATGTATAAGCACTGGAAGAAATAATAACCATGTATATATAATAGATATTGGGACATCAAACACATATCATTATCAATATAATATGTAAATAGCATAAGGCAGATCAGACCCTATAGTCAGGACCATAACCCTTCCCAGCTAGGGTATCACTGGAATTTTATTATGCACAATGCTGATGGTATTTACACACTACCCCATTAATAAGGTAGCTTTTCCATACAAACATTAGAATAGCTTAAAGATAGCAAATATGATATCAAATAGGCAAGAAAATCAGCAAGGTTTAGTTTCTATAACTCTAGCTCAATTGAGCTGTTTAGGCAAATAAACACATATAGGATTATTATCCTTAACAAAGAAACATTATAGTATAGGAAATATACCACAAAAGTTATTTTGGATACAAGTTCAAAATATGTCAAGAAGATACATTTACACTGGTGACAAAGAAAGTTACCCATTTTAGCAAATTTGGTAACAATTGGTTTCTTAAGGAAATTAACAAAGGTCATTTCGTTGAGTACTTGGTGTGCACCACTTTAAGATTAAATAAATATAGTTTTGGGATATATTGATCAAAAGTCAAAGTTCTCAATTCAAGCCCCAATGGCAACAAACACAAAAGCATCATTAAACAGGGTTTATATACGTCAATAAACAACACAATCGGAGCTTGAATTCAAAGAAAATTCAAAGGAAATTCAAATGAAACACTTTGGCCAAAAAGTTGTAGGAATTTAAAAGGATTCAAATTGATCAAAGAAAAGTTTAAACATGCATAATAATATATATATAACTCACCGGAACTGATGGTTTAATCGTTTAGGCGATAAAACCCTATTTGCCTATAACAGGCAAAAGCAGTGTTTTTTGGTTTTCTTCCATTCTACAATCAATTTTACCGCATATTTAGCTTTAAATAGATGCTAACTAAAATATTTAAACATTAATTAGAATTATGAAGTTCTATACAAAAAATCCATTTCAAACATAAACCTAGTTTTAGGTTTTCTCCAATTTCGATCCAATCTTGAAATCTATCTATCTAATTATGTTTATAATCATTTATGTAGCTTAAATGAATCAAAATAATGAAGAAAACATCATCCTCACCTGAATTCAAGGTGTGGCTGAAATTTAGGTTGAATAGTTCTTGAATTTCTAGCTTGAATATCTTGGAATTTTCGATGGACACTAGTTTAATCGGAAGTTTAATCGAGTTTTCTATCGATTTTGCTTGAAGTTTGGATGAAATTGGAGTTTTGGAGAATGTGGAGACTTGGTTGCCTTTAATGGTTGAAGGAGAAGAGTTTTCCATTTTATGAAGAATTAGATAGAATTTATATGAATTAACTTTCAGTTAATTTGATTTTTCCCCTGACACTTTTCGTATTCACATTTTGAACCCAAAACTTATAACTATTTATCTTTTCATCCCATTTCAATTTTGAAACAATGCTTCTTATATTTCTCCAGCTTATGAGTCTAATGGTGATATTAAAAATTTAAAATTTTGAATCCGTTTGTTAATCAAAACGTCGACATGCTTACCTATCCACCGGGTCGATTTTTAGCGATTTGTGAAATCGCGCAAGTATGATGTTCTAATGTCTAAACTAACTTTATTTATGCTTAAACAACATATATTCAAGGTTATATAAATTAAATTTGAGGGTGTTACACTATACCCTCCTTTATTAAAATTCATCCTCGAATTTTAAATTATACATACCTCGTCACTGGAATTAAAATGGATATCTTGTTCTCATGTCTTGTTCACTTTCCCAGGTACATTCATCCATTATCTAGTTCTTCCATAACACTTTAACCTTTGAGATCTCTTTATTATGTAATTTCCTGACTTGTTGATCTATTATCTTCATTGGTGTCTCTTTATAAGTCAAGTCTTCATCAACCTTAATAGCTTCTGGTTCCAGGATACGTGATAGATCAGACACATATTTACGCCGCATGGAAACATTATACACTAGATTAACGTGGCTCAGGTTAGGTGGGAGTGCCAACCGATAAGATACATTGCCGACCATCTCTAATATCTCGAATGGCCCGACATATCTAGGTGATAGCTTCCCTTTCTTGCCAAATCTCATTACACCTCTCATAGGTGAAATCTTCAAGAATACATGATCACCTATAGCAAAATGAACATCTTTTCTCTTCGGGTCTGCAGAACTCTTATATCAGCTAAAAGCTATCTTCATTCTTTCTTGAATAATGGGGATCTTCTCCATGCTTTCTTTGATCAATTTAGGACCTTCCAACTATTTTTTCCCTGGTTACACCCCACACAGGAGATATATATTTCCTACTATACAATGCTTCATATGGCGCCATGCCAATAGTTGAATGATAGCTATTGTTGTTGGAAAATTCAATCAAAGGCAAATATTGATCCCAATTCCCTTTAAAATCAAGAACACACAGCCAAAACATATCTTCCAATGTCTAAATTGTACGTTCTGATTGCCCATCTATTTGTGGATGAAAGGTCGTACTAAAGTACAATTGTGTACCTAGTGCCTCTTGAAACTTCTGCCAGAACCGTATAGTAAATTGAGTCCCTCTATATGAAATAATAGTTAATGGTATACTATGAAGTCGTACTATCTTGTCAACATATAATTGGGCATACTGAGCAACTATATAACTAGTTTTCACTTCTAAAAAGTGAGTTGTCTTAGTCAATTGATTAACTATTACCTAGATAGAGTCATATCCTCGTAAAGTTCTTGGTAAACCAACCACAAAGTCCATGGTTACCTGATCTCATTTCCACTTTGGCAATTCTATTTCGTGCAATAGCCCTGATGACTTCTGATATTCAAATTTAACTGTTGACATGCTAAACAAGTGGAGACAAATTGAGCTATATCCCTCTTCATATTGGGCCACCAATAATACTCCTATAGATCATGATATATCTTCATTATTCTAGGATGGACATTATATAATGCATAATGTATCTCCCTCATAATTCGCTCTTTAAGCCCATTTACATTTGGCACACATAATCGTTTCCCACATTTCAGTACCTCATTATCAATAGTGAATTTTGAGGCTTTTCTAGCTCGAACATCTTCTTTTAACTTCAATTGTTGAGAATCTTTGTTTTGTGCCATTTTAATTTCATTAATCAAAGTTGACTTTATATGGAACTGGGCTATCAAAGCTTGGTTTCGATCCTGGGTCCCCAATTCAAACTGGACTCCCGTATCAAGTAATTCTTTCACTTCTATGATTATTGTTCTCCTTGCAACTGTGATGTGAGCTAAACTCCCCATAGATTTCCTGCTTAATGTATTTGCAACAATATTAGCTTTACCTGGGTGGTACAGTATATGACAATTATAATCCTTCAATAGTTCAACCTATCTTTGCTGTCGAATGTTCAGATCTTTCTGCTATAGAATATACTGTAAACTTTTATGATCTGTGTAGATCTCACATTTCTCCCCATATAAGTAATGTCTCCAAATTTTTAAGGCAAATATAACTGCAGCCATCTCTAAGTCATGTGTAGGATAATTTAACTCATGTTTCTTCAATTGACGAGAAGCATAAGCAATTGCCCTCTTATCCTACATCAAGACTCAACCAAGTTCGATTTTCAAAGCATTACAATATACTGTGAATTTGCCATTCTCTATTGGCAATGCCAGCACTGGTGCCGATGTAAGACACAATTTTAAAGTTTTAAAGCTCTTCTCATATTTATTAGTCCATAAGAATCTTTCTTTCTTTCTGGTCAGTTTAGTTATTAGAGTTGCAATTTTTGAAAAATCTTTAACAAACCGCTTGCAGTAACCGACCATACCTAAGAAACTCCGCACTTGTGTTACATTAGTACGCCGTAGCCAATTAGCTACAGCTTCCACCTTCTGTTGATCCATTTTAATGCTATTTTTCCCACAATATGACCAGGGAAACATACCTCAGTAAGCCAGAATTCACACTTCGATAGCTTAGCATATATCTTATGCTCTCGTAATATATGCAATACTGTTCTTAAATGCTCTTCATGTTCTTCATGGCTTCTAGAATAGATAAGAGTGTCATCTATGAATACAATGACAAACTTATCCAAATAGGGCTTGAACACCCGATTCATTAGGTCTATAAAAGCAGCAGGGGTATTGGTTATCCCAAATGGCAATATAAGGAATTCGTAGTGACCATATCGGGTTCTAAAAGTAGTTTTAGACACATATTCATTCTTAATTCTCAAGTGATGATAACCCGATCTAAGGTCAATTTTGGAAAAATAACTGGCTCCTTGCAATTGATCAAACGGATTATTAATACGGGGCAATGGATATTTGTTCTTGATGGTCACTTTATTCAACTGTCTGTAATCAATACACATTCACAGTGAACCATCCTTTTTCTTGACAAGTAATACTGGAGCACCTACGGTGAACTACTGGGTCTAATAAACCCCTTATCCAACAAGTCTTGTAACTGTACTTTAAACTCTTTTAGATCTGTTATAGTCATTCTGCAAGGTGGGATTGAAATAAGGTCTATACCCGAATAAATTTCAATCTCAAACTCAATCTCCCTCTCTGATGGTAAACTTGGCGAATCTTCAGGAAACAAGTTTGGAAACTCATTGACAATAGGAATATGATCAACTCCCTTTGAAATTTTATGAGTATCCATTACACTTGTCAAGTATGCAGGATATCCCTTGCGTAGGAGTCTCCTTGCACCAATAGCAGAAATAATTTCAATTCCCAAATCACCCTTATCATCCTGATACTCAAATTCATCATGCCCCTCTAGTTGAAATTTAATCTTCTTTTCATAACAGTCAATTACTGCATGATAAGTGGTTAACCAATCCACTCCTAATATCACATCCAATTCCAACACAGGAAATTCTACTAAATTAATTGATAAAATTCTACCCTAATCAATCACTCTGCACCCATCCTGTACCACCAGCCCAACTGGTGCAGCAACAAGTGGCACAGGTATTAGTGGAATAACTGGTGGAACAGCTAGTGGTGCAGGTGGTGGCACTTCTTGTCTTTCCCTTCTCAATTCTTGTAGTTCTCTTCTCAATTCTAACATCCCTTGCATCACTTTCAGTCTCTAGGGATCTTCAGTTTCTTTGGTTTCCTTTGTCCTTCTCCTGGACCTAGGAGGTTCTTCTAGTTGCTCTATGATCAATGACTCATTTGAAGCCACTTCTGCCTCTTTACTAGGCTCTTTTGATCTTCTAGGTGCAAGTTCAATAGCCCGTTCATGTTCTTTCGTAGACATTTTAATCACTACAATAGACAAATGTAATCATTTAACGCGTATGATTATCACGGAATAAACATATATTTAACAAATACAACAAATGACAAGATATGGTTTCCTATGCTCCATGGTTATCATATACCTTATTGACACATATCTATATGCTATCAGTATATCTATGCTTTGATATCAACTCTGTAACGTCTCAATTTTGGAACATGATGGTCCTAGGATGTAGGAAAAGAATAAGGCTATCGACACCCGTAGAACCCTTCTATAACCTGTAAACGTCACCTGCTATAACATATCTATATCCATATAATCAGTCTATTTGTCATCATCTGTGATCATATTTGTTCTCAACACATATCATTTATATTATATATATCAGTAACTGATTATATTACATATCATACTAAGTATAGTTATCCCAATAATTTACATATCCATGGAGCATCTAAAATATATACTAGGAATATATACAAGTTCAATATTTACATTATTATAACACAGCTAGATCCATTGATGAAAAAATCTTAGACCAGCTCTACTCTTGACCAGAAAAGATAAAACCACTAAAAGGGTAAGTATTTTCATACTATGTGAGTCAATATATATATTATCACACATTAAGATAGGTAGGAAACAACAAATGAACAATATTAACAATTGACTCATGGATAGCACACTAAAGGACGAAATTAAGAGAAATGGTTTATAGACATTAAATATAGATGTATAGACACTGGAAGAAATAATAACCATGTATATATAGCAGATATTGGGCCATGAAACGCATATCATTATTAATATAACATGTAAATAGCATAAGGCGGATCAAACCCTATGGCCAAGACCATAACCCTTCCCAACTAGGGTATCATTAGAATTTCATTGTGCACAATGCTAATGGTATTTATCCACTACCCTATTAATAAGGTAGCTCTATCATACAAATATTAGAATAGGTTAAAGATAGCAAATAAGATATCAAATAGGCAAGAAAATCAGCAAGATTCAGTTTCTGTAACTCTAGCTCAATTGAGCTGTTTAGGCAAGTAAACACATATAGGATCATTATCCTTAATAGAGAAACATTATAGTGTAGGAAAAATTCCACAAAATTCATTTAGTATACAAGTTCAAAACATGTCAAGAAGATACATTTACACTGGTGACAAAGAAAGTTACCCATTTTAGCAAATTTGATAACAATTGGTTTCTTAAGGAAATTAACAAAGGTCATTTCGTTGAGCACTTGGTGTGCACCACTTTAGAACTAAATAAATATAGTTTCAGGACATATTGATCAAAAGCCAAAGTTCTCAATTCAAGCCCCAATGGCAACAAATACAAAGGCATCATCAAACAGGGTTTATATACATCAATAAACAACACAATCGGAGTTTGAATTCAAGGAAAATTGAAAGGAAACTCAAATGAAACACTTTGGCCAAAAAGTTGAAGGAATTTAAATGGATTCAAATTGATCAAATAAAGGTTTAAACATGAATAATAATATACATATAACTCACCAGAACCGACGGTTTAATCGTTTACACGATAAAACGCCTATTTGCCTCTAACAAGCAAAAGCAGTGTTCTTTGGTTTTCTTTAATTATACAATCAATTTTACCACATATTTAGTTTTAAATGGATGTTAACTAATATATTTAAATATTAATTAGAATTATAAAATTCTATATAGAAAATCCATTTCAAACATAAACCTAGTATTAGGTTTTCTCTAATTTCGATTCAATATTGAAATCTATCGATCTAATTATGTTTATAATCATTTATGTAGCTTAAATGAATCAAAATAATGAAGAAAATATCATCCTCACCTGAATTCAAAGTGTGGCCAAAATTTAGGTTGAATGGTTCTTCAATTTCTAGCTTGAATTTCTTGGAATTTTCGATGGAAACTAGCATAATCGGAAGTTTAATCGAGTTTTCTATCGATTTTGCTTGAAGTTTGGATGAAATTGGTGGAGTTTTGGAGAAGGAGGAGTCTTGGCTGCCTTTAATGGTGGAAGGAGGAAAGTTTCCCATTTTATGAAGAATTAGATAAAATTTACATGAATTAACTTTCAGTTAATTCGATTTTCCTCCCCGTCACTTCTCGTATTCGCATTTTGAACCCAAAACTTATAACTATTTATCTTTTTATCCCATTTCAATTCTGAAACAATGTTTTTTATATTTTTTTTTAGCTTATGAGTCTAATGGTGATATTAAAAATTTAAAATTTTGAATCCATTCATTAATCAAAACGTCGACGTGCTTACTTATCCACTAGGTTGATTTTTAGTGATTTGTCAAATTACGCAAATATGATATTCTAATGTCTAAACTAACATTATTTATACTTAAACAACATATATTCAAGGTTTTATAAATGAAATTTGAGGGTGTTACAGTGCTAGACTTCTAGGTGCATGATAAAAGTAAAGAAATAAAAAAAATTATTAATTTTCAAAATTTAAGGGTGGACACGTGCCACCCCATGCGCTTACTCACTCCTCCTTTGCCTATATTCACATGATTAAAACATGAGAACCATTAGAGCGGGACATAATCATTATCCTTACCTAAAATGGAGTAGAGAAAATACCAAATCAAATAGCAAGTCTCTCCATCAATATGATACATAGATGTAAAACAAAGAGGATATAATCAAATTCAGGGCGGATGTAGAAAAATATGAAAAGGGAGGCAAAAAAAAAAAAAGCAAACAAATACTTCAATAAAAAAAATAACAAAAGTCATTATAATATTTTTCTTTAAGACTTCATGTCTTGAAAATTTTTCATAATCTCCTCATTATCAATAGTATCAAATACATTTTTTTTCAATATAAGATACCATACAATCATTCATCCAGTCTACTTAATTTGAACTATAAATTATTTTTAAAATAATTAATCTAACTAATTGAATAATAAAATTTATTAAGATATTAAATTATAAAATTCTGAAATTGATTATAAAAACAAAGAATTTGCAAAGCCACTACTACATTTGGATATATTGTCCTTTAATAAATTTTTTATTCATTTTTGAATCATATTCCACTGTTTGATCCAAATGCCTAAATCACTAAGTAAAAACCAATCAAGCGACAAAAAAACCAACAAAACCCATCTCTGAGTTAATCTAATTGATTCAAAAACATAAAACTTAGAAATAATTTAACCATTAAATGTTTATAAATTAAGAATTAACCATTTTATATTCCATCAAATAACAACTTTATAGGCCATAACTAAATTATAATTCTTCAAAGATTTCTCATATTTTCTTAAATATTAACGTGATATTACTTTTTCACAAGAAAAGCAGAAATAGAAGAGAAAAAAGCTTTTTCAAATAGCACAAAAAGAAGGAAAAGAAACTCACCAGTTTGGTGCAGCCGTGTGGGATAATGGTGTAGATTGTGGAGTGAAATAGTGGTGTATTGTTGTGTTTAGGTTTTAGTTGTTTAAGAAAATGGACCAACACCATCGGTGCGACGATTTTAGGACAAGGGTAGACATAAGGCCACCATAAATTCATAGAACCCTTAACTAAACCTGTCTCATACATAACAACATACACTTATCTAATGCAAAACATCATATCTCATAAATCATTATTATATATCATGACATCTCTACTTGTTACCTACCGATCAAAAGATAGTTCTAACATCAATATGGAACAAATGAGAATCTACAAATGCCATCCATGGCAATAAAATTAAAACCATTCCATATCTATCTATGGAGCTCTAAAAGAATACTTCTCAATAGACATGATTATATATATATACATAACAAAAATAATATCCAAAATAATTACATCCAAGCTTCTTGTGAAGAAGTCAAGAAGCTCTATCCTTTGGATTATCTCTCTCTCAAGCTACACTAGCACCTGAAACTATAGAAGAGGGGTGAGCCTTCAAGTCAATAAGATATGAACAACATTAATGCTTTAGGTTAACTAAGAATATGAGTCTCAAATCAGGAACATATATATATATATATACTTGGGCGTGAAAGAATCTTAAGCTTATATTTGAAAAAGAACATGAGTGCTTACAACAAATAACACTATCAAATCATATCATAAATTAAATCATGGTTCTCATTTAGAACATAAGAATGCTTGTGAAGGGTGGCATTATCAAATCACATATAAGATAGAACTAATATCATATCATAATGTATCAGTAGCCTTGTTACTTTAATTGACGCATATACTTGCGCGAGCATATGCTTAGAGCTCTTGGTCCCCTCTAGGTGGAATACTGATAAAAACCCTATCATCTGGGCTCCCATTGTGCACATGGACCAATGAATTTACTCTCGTTGGGAAAAGCGTTCTATACATATGTATATCAAAGGATCATTATAATAATGTATTCTTAAAAATTTGAATTGGTCAAGAGACCATTTAACATTCTTATCTGTCATGACCCGTTTTCGGATCGCGACGGTTCTAGGGCATGGGAGATGTCAATAGCGACCGGCACCTTAAAACCTAGTAACACATGCACAATATATAAACATCAATTTATATCCATTTTAGTTATTTACCAACCATTCTGTTATTCTGTAATTTACTGCAATTGATTGTAACAATCCATATATCATATCATATAATCATCATATAACTCATAATATCATCATAAACATATATATATGTTCATTTCCTATCTAACCCATACATACCCCATGGAGCAGCTAGATTATGAACATCAAAATAAAATACAAAATCATAATATATACATCAATATTGCTGGCAGAAATCCTCGGATGACAAACGACAGGATTCTGCTATCAACTCCTCTCCTGAAAGGGGTAAACAAGAAAAAGTGAGTATATAAGATACTTAGTGAATTTATATGCAACATCAAATAAACAGTTAATAAAAATAGAGCAATGGTGCCAATATGATAGATAACAGTATATAGAATCAATAATAGGTCACAATATAGCCAAAGAATAAAGTATAAGCTCGGTATCATATGGAAAGATAGATAAAAGGATGGACTATATGAAATCATACAATCTCCAGTAATCAGTATGGACCATATGTGAACATATAGTCTCCAGTAGCATATCAATATCAATGAGCATAAGACTGATCAGGTCTTATGGCCAGGACCATAACGCCTCCTAGTTAGGGTACCAATAATACAATGTGCACATCGCCAACATTATTTTTCCACTACCCTGTTAGATCGGTAGCTTTGTCAAGCCACATTAGGATCAATATAAGGAAACATCATATCAATGGATACCATTATGCAACAATGGCATCCTCCATATCAATAAACTCAATGTCAATCAATCAATCAATTATCAATAAGTTGCATGGCATTGTAATAGGTGACATATGAACAATGATACATGGTTTGGTATTCAACAAAGACATGGAACCAAAGTTGGCTCGGCAAGGAAAACGGTAGGCCAATTGGCCTGCCAACGTCACTGGCGACAATGGAATTCAAATGGTAGGCCTATGGAATGCAAACAATAGGCCAAAGACAAAATGAACTAGGCATTTTATCAAACACTTGGTAGGCATATAATGGCAAGCCAATAGGTTAGGTTAGGGTGCAAAATTGACTTGCCCAACTCAACCAACAACAAGCCACATTTGCAATTATACAATAAACATCAAAGAAACAATTTTAAATAACATCAAATGGGATCAAATTGGTTATGGAAATTAAGGCAAAAATCAAACAACATAAGGCAATGTGAATAGTAATTGAGGTTCGACCAAGATGGCACTTTCATACAAGGTTTCAATTTTTAATTTCAACATAATATGTATGTTAAAGGATACATATAAGACTCACCTAAGCTTCCAAATAGCTTTGTAAAATTCAATTTCACCAAATGAGCCAATAGGCACACCTTTGTCAAAACTTAAATTCTACACCAAACCAATCTTTAATTAGTTACCTATTAACTTTCAATTAATATATTCTAACATTAATTAACATAATATAATACTAAATCATTAAACCCTTTCTTACAACTTCAATTTAGCTAGGAAAATTAGGCATTTCTATCAATTTGCATCAATTGATGCAATCTAACACCATACCCATCAAATTCAACTCCTAAATCATCTAAATGAATAATAAAATCAAACAAACTAATTCTTTGCCTTGGATGGGTGAAGTG